>JABAJZ010000025.1:0-13859 GCA_018857265.1 Termitomyces sp. T32_za158 | reverse complement strand
GAGGTCACCGGAGTAAATTGTAAATTTGTAAACAAAGTTCCTTGGTGTGAGTTTCATCATGTCTTTTTTTAGCAGATCCGTCAAGCTGCCAAAGAAGTTCTGGATTTTCCATGCGGCGCATATTGAGAGCACATGGTTCGCTAGATACATATGGAAGCTTCAATATGTTTCGAAAACCAGTGGCGTGGGCCTTACAGTTCGGTGCCGTCTAGCAAATCTTGTCCAACTGGACAATCGTGGCATCCGAGTCTAGTTTCATCTACATACATACTTCTATTACAGGTATTTGTTGATCTTGGTAAGAACCGGGGCCCGCAAGCATTCTATGCATCTGTTCAGGTACATTTACGACGTATCATACGGACGCTGTACACAGATAGCCGGCCGATAAAAAGAATCATGGCGAGAGTCGCTCAATCTTCCATTCTGGATTGTCGTCGGTCGTACCTGGGACACGGAGGTAGCGGACGCGATCATGTAGACGCGACGGTTTTCCGATCCAAAATTCGACCTCACTAAAGTATGGTCAGTTATGCTTTTATGGTCCAATTGTTGAAAAAAGTCAAGTAGAAAATGGACACAAACTTGGGTATTACCCTCCAGCCGCCCCAGAACTCTGGCAATGGCACATCTTGTCCGAATTTTTGCTCAAGTTTTTGGAGACGCTGATGCACCTCCCCCTCAGCAACGACAGAGCTCTGTTTGCTAGCCCATGCACCGAGCTGACTTCCCACCGGCCGACTATGGAAATATTCTGCACTCTCCTCCTGGCTGAACTTCTCCACGCGACCCACAACACGTACAGATCTGTGTACCTCCCTCCAGTAAAACACCAATGCGGCATGCGGATTCGCTAAGATCTCCTGGGATTTGCGCGATGTGTAGTTTGTGAAGAACACGAAGCCACGGTGGTCGAGTTCCTTGAAGAGGACCATGCGTGCAGAGGGGATGCCTTCGGGAGTCGATGTGCTGAGGGACATGGCTTCCGGCTCTTGGACTTTACCGCCCTCCACGGCATCTTTGAACCAGGTGCGGAACTGGTCGATTGGGGAGGGGGCGACGGTAGATGGGGAGATTCCATCGGCGGTTATGTACTGATGATGTGGGAGGACCTTGAGATGGTCTGGATCGATTTCGAGGTCCATGGTGGTTGAGGAGAAGGGTCGGGGGACACGACGAGGGAATGAAATGATTCGTCTCAAGGTTGAGCTAATGATGGACCGAGTCACGAGCATTTAGCAGAGAGCTCATCGTGACGCGTCAACGGTCCAATGGCAATTACTCTTGTTCCTTGGTTCTTACTAAGATGTCAGTAAAATGCAAATTTTAGACATTCTTCACATGACGTCGCAACTGCGCGTGCCCCTGGCGGACGACAACTTTAATCCCTGCCGATGAACGCACATGTGCGGTACCGAATGTCATTTCTAGAAATTCTAGATAACTTTTATTGCATATGGTACATTGGACATTCTCAGTGTCGTAGGCACTGATACGTCGAGATGTGTACTGAATTTGGAATACTTCTCCCCTGAAGAACCCGAGAAAATGTCACAAAAAACAATTGTAAGGGTGTGTAAGTTTGGTTTTGGCTTGCTATGGTGCGCTGTACCAGTAGTTGCAATGGACGCGCCCCGCGCCTTGATGGAAGTGAAGCGCGAACGGTGTTGCATGGAGACGGTAAACGAATGGCTGAGGACGCTGTGGATCAAAATACTTTCTGTGGAAAGAGTTTTCTCCATATCAATTCAATGAACACAGGAGGCGGTGGTAGCTAATGGGTTTTGCCGAAAGAAAATCGATCAACCTGGGATCAATTTCAAGGACCCATAATCCATACCTCCGACGTCCTCTCATTTTCCGTTTCTCCCATCGCGCCTTTGCGCTCCTCCTTATCATGATGCATTCCATCAACGACCTCACCACCTTCTGCCGCAAAACTACCGGTGATGTCCCAGCCAAGCTCGTCGTACGTCAATTTCGCCCTGCTCAGCCTCACGCATGATTGACCGTAACTCAGGGGGCTTCAACGACCGTCGTGGGGTCAAAAATGTACTTATTCGTGAGTTGTTCGACTGTCTTTCGTGTTACTACCGCGACTGACCATGCGTAGGGCGGCAGACTCTTCACAGAACGCAAAATGGTGGCTGATCTATATGTGTTCGACATGGAAACCTTTAACTGGGAAAAAATCCCCGTATCACCAGACGACGATGTTCCTCGCGCGCGGTACTTCCACAGTGCAGATGCGTGTGAGTGCATTTCCTTTTTCTCGGCCCTTGACGCGCTCAGACACTCACCTCAGGGAACAACAAATTAATAATCTTTGGCGGTATGAGTAACCAACCGGACTCGATCAACCCTGAAGACCTATGTGTATTGAATGATGTCCGCTTCTTTGATATTACAACGCGACACTGGTTGCCTGCCTCCCAGTCTATACCAGTTCCGGAACAACTGTCGCCAAGAGCGCGCTATGCTCATTTATCCTCGGTCTCCGCTGGCCGACTGTTCATCATCGGAGGACAAGACTTTAACAACACGTGGCTGGACGACGTGTGTGTTTATGATCTGGTCACCAACGCGTGGATTCTACGACGCGATTATCCGCGTCATTGTGGCACGTATCGTAGTGTTGCTGTTTCATCACATACGACAGTCCGCTTCCCAACAGAAGAAATGCGAGCTTCACACTCCGCATCCACTTTGGGTCCGCCTGGGCAACGGTTTGGGCGAGATAGGTCCGCAAACCCTGCCACAGAATTCACGTCAAGTGAGGCCCTCACACATCTACCATATTCGGCACCTCCTAGTGAACAGCATCCTTGTGACATATACCTGTATAGTAACTATAACGTGCGTGTGCACGGTCTCTTCATTCCAATATACACCTAAAACCACCTCTCTAGTTTACTGATGTGAAACGCGAACTCGAAGTCTTCACTCCTCTCCCTGAGAACGACTTCGCCATTCAAGACAAGTCCTCTGCTATGACCGGAGGGACCTTTCCCCCGGGCCTCCGCTTCCCCACCGGCGCGGTATTGGGCACACACCTTATCATCGCAGGCACCTACCTCGCGCATTCATTCCAGTCCTTCTCCATCTGGGTCCTCGATCTTACCACTATGACTTGGACGCGCATTGACCCCGGAAAGGCCGTTGAGACTGGTTCATGGTTCCGTGGCTCCCTCTGGGCAGAAGCGAACAAGTTCGTCATCTTTGGAAACAGACACGGGAACCTCGTGGATGACTATAACCGCCGCCTACTCTCTTGGGACGACGTAGCCGTCATCGATCTCGAAGCGTTCGGAGTGTACCAACCTCCCAAGCTCAAAATCGACATTGCGATGCAAGAGCTCGGGCTAGCTGCTCTAGAAGAACGCGTCGTTGCGGACTTTGAGATTATCTGCGAGGATGGAAGGCGTATTGCGTGTTCTCGCAAGATCCTGGAAGAGCGCTGGCCATGGTTCCTCGAACAGCGCAAGCTTTTCAACGCCAAAGTCAACCAAGCGCTCGCGGAGATCCCTGGTGGTGCGGACTCGCCTGCCCACCTACCCATGCCTGAGATCAGTGGGAACGCATCAAGCGAAGAACCACGTGTCGATCCGCGCTTGACTTCCCGTGCTTTCGAGCTCTCCGAACCGTATCCGATTGTGCTTGCATTGTTGCAGTATTTCTATACGTTGGCGCTGATCACGCCGCTCCAGCATGCACCGGCAGTCTTGAGCCAGTTGTTGATGCTTTCGACGCATTATGAACTCAAACATCTCGAGGAGTTGGTCAAGCATGCTATGCATCGTGCGTTGTCAAATTCGACGTCTGTGGGTGTTTATGAGGTTGCGACGTTGTGTAGTTGTCGTAGTTTGCAAATTCGGTACGTTTGTACGTTGATTCTGGTATACCTTGTCATTTCTCATGTATTGGGTTTACTCTTCGTTCAGCGCACTGAAAACTGTCATGGTCAGTAGCCCACTATCGCTTCCGACTTCAAAATTTCCTTATCTATTCCTCGTTAGTCGTACACTCAGAAACGACCTACGCGCAGCCGTGATAAAGACAGTGGTAAACCACCGGGCTCCAGTGGAGGTGGTCCTGCGAATGATGGCCTCGGCCCAGGTGGGCCCGGGAACGACTGGCACGCACAACAATTTTCCCGCCCACGTGGAACTTCTGATGCGAAGTGGCGCACAATGGGTAGCGAAATGACCTCGAGCAATTCTGGATATAGTGAGTCTGCAATCTAATATCAGCTGTTCGAGGAAGATGGGGACTCATCTTTGTCTCTTCCTGCAGACACACGGTCACAAGGAGATACCAATGGAGCATGGGAGCGGAAAGATGTCCCTAGTCAACGTCCTCATACTTCTCCAGCTCCTCGGTCGCAAAGCACCCTGGGACGATGGCGCAGTGATTCTGTAACAAGCAATCCTGGTGATTCGAGACGCTGTAAGTTCTTCTATCAGAGCTGCTCTGGATCTTGAAGGATGACTTATGAAGTGGGCTTTGTAGACGCTCAACCCGCTCAGCCCGCATCAGTGCAACACCCTACTGTGGAGCCAGTTCGTCCCAGCATGACCAAGAGGCCAAGTTTAGCGGATCTTAATCATCTCGCTGATTTAATGGGTGTCCCAAGCACTCAAGAACTTCAAACGCTGGTAAATACTCGCGTTCAAGATACCCCTAGTGAAGAAGGTGAAATTTCGCCGTCTTCAAGCTTCGTTGTCGACCAGAGTAGGGATGATCAGCCCACTCCAGTCCCAGCAGTTGCAGTCGTAAATGCCGACGACAGCAGTAATGAAGACGAAATCACACCTCTTCCAGTCCTCAAACACAAAAAGTCTCAACGCCGTGGGCGTACCAGCATCGTGTCCATGCACACCGAGCAAGAAATCCACGAACTGGTTGACCTCTTGGCTGACTTCGCCGGTCCCGACGCAAGCGGCTCAAGGACTTATACCACCGATCGTGATGATGTGCTAACAGAACACTATCCTTCAATCATTACCCCTGATGCCGCACACAGCAATCGTCCGAGCCGCTCTTCATTCTCACCTTCCGTCGCACCGTCCCTGTCTGCATCTGTTTCTACGACAACGGACTCAGAACATTCTGATGGATTGGCGGAAAGACACGACAGCCTCAATGCTTCCCTTCGAAACCGGCCACCACGTATTTTCACAGACTCGATCCAGTCTATTCCTCCCCCCCTGACCTCATCATCTAATAGTTCCTTTTCTCGTTTCACTTCACCTGCTACTCCCCTTACATCATCCACCGACCTGTACTTGCCAAGCGACCTTGGTATCATCGACGAATACGCGCACAGAGATACCAACAACCCAGATCCATTTAATGCCGGTCAAGCGAGCTACTTTGCGCATGATCAATCTGGAAAGAGGTGGCCACAGCAAGCCTACAACGGTCATTGGACCAAAGCACGACCTCCGCCTGTTCGGATTCCGACTGCGGAGTCGGTGATATCTTTTGCAACAACGTCTTCCAGATCGACGACCTCCACAGAGTCGCCTCGCTCACCATCGAGTAGTAGTAGCGCCTTGGGGCGTCTGCTTGGTCGCAAGAAGGACGATCCGCATACGGTACAAATGAAGGAGAAGGAGAAGGAGAGAAAAAAGAGAGAGAAGGAACAGAGAGAGAAGGAACAGAGGGAGAAGGAAAGGCTCGCGCCTGAGAAGAAAAATAGCGAAAAGAAACCGAAGGAGACGCCTGAGGAGAGAAAGGCACGGATCGAACAGCTTCGCAAGGAACGTCAACAAAAGGCGCTTATGGCCGAGCCCTCGATGATGTATTTTATATCATGAGTTCTCTCGTTTTCCGGGTGCGGGTGGAATTGGTTTACTCTTTGCTGGACATACGATATATTCCTCTACTCTATCTTTGGATCTCTCATTTAATTATTGCTTGCTTAAGGTTGTATTTGATTGATATTTTTCGTTGTACGTTGTCCAACAAGTCGCATTTAACACTTCTGACCGTTAAATGTGATCGTTAGGTGGTAGGTGTTCTGATTTGAGCTACAGAACAGTGTCCGTAGGGACAAGTACCTTAAACCTCAAAGCGATAAGCCTCTAGCCTAACACGATCATATTTGGTGCTTGAGAGAAGAAACAGTTTGAGAACATTAACGCCTCTATCATGTATGTATAGAGTAAAAATAAGTATAGAATTAAAAGAAATTGCAAGTCACAGGTCGTAATTTGTCACGTCAAAGTTGTTCAGAATGAGTTATGCTAGTTCTAGGAAGAGGATGCGTCAGCTGGAGGTACTCTTAGCATATTCTCCCTGTCAAACACGTTCCAAAACGATTGCGCTATGTTCGGGACCTCAGGAGGTTCAAGAACATCGCGAACTGAGGATATAACTAGACCTGGCGGGAGAGAGGAAGGAGGTCTTGATCCGGTTGAAGAGGGTCCTGCCTCAGCCAACAGTGGTTCTGACTCAGTCGCCATTCGCTCTGCTCGGATAACCAGTTGTTCAAACCCGCTATTTGGTAAGATGTGATTGACTAGAGAACATTCATATGACAATCGGCACTCTGAACAAGAGAAGAGGACTTACACTCTCTCGCATGGGCTGGGAATGTAGATTAAACAAAGATCCTTCTTTAGAATAAGGAGCAGAGCTTACTGTGATCTGTCTGTCGTCCACATGCTTCCCCATCTGGGCAGTCCTTCCGGTTCGTGACGGCTTCTTCTAAGAAGCCTTTCTGCCGCTCACGGACCCACCAATCTTTGAATCCCCAAAAAAATACTTCAGTTGCGCATTGTCGACACACGTTGACGCGAGGTGCTTCTGGGTCTGAATCTATACCAGGAGCGACACCATGCATTTCAGAGAAGAGGTCACGTTCTATGAGAGGCTTAAATCCCCTGGGCTGTGATTGTATGTGGGTTACAATCTGATAATGGTGAGTAAACATCAGTTAGGATTGAACAAGTAACTTGCCTCTCGATAAATCCGAGGAGGAGTCAGCCCCTGGCTAGTTAAATAGTCAAACATTATCTCTACTTCCACATGGTTGTGGTTGAAGCATTCGTAAGCATCTGAGGACAGGATAAGGTCCCCAACATCGGACAACCCATGAGGCTGCTGTCCATGAAGGGGCATGGCAACGCAACGGTCACGGACGCCGATACCACAGAAATAGACTTGACAGAGGTCGCATTTCGTCGTTGTATTAGGAGCATGTGTCGCAAGCAAATTTTCACTGAGAAACACGGTGAGATCACGGGGCGCTGCTTTTCACTTTGATTAAAATATCCTGACCAGTTACCACATTGTGCGTGACCGGGCGGGGAACCATTTTCCAAGTGCCATGCGTGATCTATGTCAATAGCTGGATCAGGGATTGGCTGGGGACACCTCCAACCGTAGGGGTTATCAGGGACACAGTGAGGACAAGGACGCGCAAAATCGCCGGGCGCCTCCAGATCTGCTTCAGGGGAAGGCTCCCGGGGCGGCGGAATCTGATAGGAAATGAGTCAATCGATACACGAGTTAAGAACATGTGTACGGACCCGAATTGAATGCCCGACCTTGTAGATTTCATCAGCTTGTTGGCGTTCTCGTTCTGTACGACTTTTGTGTGGAGCGGCACGAAGGAAAGCATCTACAATAGATTGAAGAGCACGGAACGGAGTGACCACTGTGGACGGGCCGCGACATGTAGGGCAATTTGTCCCGCCGTTCTGAGACAAGGAATCAGTACGCCTGAAGAAGAAACAGCGTATCGTAAGAAAATTTGAGAAGGTTCTCTTCATATAGATATATCAAAGAAATCATCAGAAGTGGCGTACCACTGTTTAGAGCAGGAACTAACATGTGGCGAAATACTCACGCGGATCCATAGCACACAGCAGCTACAATCGAAAGTAATTTCAGCACTGATTGCAGAATACAAAGACGTTGTCAATGATTGACCTTCCACAGAAAAAATGTTGGCATGGATTCACGAGGACAGGCCTGTAGACAAGATCGGAACAGCATCCACACTCAAGTTCCCGGGCGAGGTCGTCCAATAGAGATGAACTGATAATAGAACGGGTTGTATCATGGTTATCGACATCCTTTGGCGTAGAATCTATGTCTTCTTTCATTCTCTTTCGACTAGGTTCCCTTTCACATCCTTCGAAAGATGCCGAGGCACTTCTCTTGAGAGAAGATGTAGAGCTAGATGACGCCTGTATATTCCGCGAGGCATCGATTAAATGTGTGAGGGCCTGTCGACCATTTGGTTGATCCATGGTAGTTAGGTGTATGGAGTAAGGTCACAGTGGTTCCAGGTCAAGGTGCCAAGGTAAAGGCGCTGCCTTTAATTGGACTTCCAAATATGGTATATATATATGTAATTATGATCGTGATCGCCAATTATAGCTCTTTGTCCATTGCTGGTATGCTACCTAGGCGCTACCTACGATATATAGAAATACAATACTTTTACAGGTTGCACAACAACTATATAGATAGAACAGCAGAGGAAAGCGAGAACCCTGATTAGGAAGGCGGGCTGACTCCAGCAAGGTAACAAGCATTAGCCAGCCTTTCGCGTAGGTTTTCATAACGATAGCGTTGTTCTAAATTTGGATACTTATGAACCGGAAATCGGGCCATTGAAAACTTCTTACACCTACCGGGACAAGGCCACAAAGCCGTCAAGCTAAGGTAGAGGAGGTAAGAGAACAGTACCGGAAAAAAACTAGTTACACTGACTAGTCAAGAGCCGGCAAAAACGCTTTACACACATCCATTGCCACTGTTAACGTATTGTCACATTCCCACAGACCCAGTGCACTTTTAATGCGAGTTTAATGTTGGTTGCGCGAAGGATATTCAGCGACACCGACATCGCACTCACCGAGATATCTGGCCCATGAACCAGAATACATAGAATGGCCTTCTGGCTAAGAGGTTTTTCGAATTGCCGGTGATAGTATGAAGTCCACACATAAACCTTTCCGCGACAATCGCTTGATGAGTTACTGTTCAGTAGGAGACAATCGGTTAAATTTCGATAAACCCGGGGCTACCGGAAAAGAGCTATTTCTTACACCACTCTTCTGCCTTGCGGCGATGGAACAGTCCACTAACATTACTAAAACGTAAAATACAGTCAGAACGGTGCGCGATCAAGGAAAGCGACAGCGACGTACGCAGAGACAAGGGGGATATATCTTTGAAACTCGTAAGAAATGCACATCCTCGTGCTGCGATCGATTTCAGCGAGAATGGACGGAACCGGGCGAAAGAAAGTCTTACTTGAAGATATATTCTCTGGCCTGAAATATGAATTGTCTTTCGATGCGACAAGTATGTTTATTCAGCGCTGCTTCAATTATATCGGCCTCCAACCATGCCTTGATAGCAAAGTGGGCCTTGACTTCATCTGGTACTCGTCCGTCGTTGCGCATCCTAGAGCAGCCATGCCACAACAAGAATGAACGGTCATGGAGCGCCCAGATAGTGTCCTTTGA
The DNA here is from genome assembly GCA_018857265.1 of Termitomyces sp. T32_za158. NCBI lineage: Eukaryota > Fungi > Basidiomycota > Agaricomycetes > Agaricales > Lyophyllaceae > Termitomyces > Termitomyces sp. T32_za158. Next base: position 4,371 of record JABAJZ010000025.1, on the reverse strand, counting down.
TGAATGAGTGGCCGACAAAGCGGGAGAATACGCAATTGACTCTCCCGAAAATAAAAGGGCATACTGCACAAGGAAGTCTGTCATTCTCGAAAATCGCGATATTCAGGATCTTACATTGGCTGGATCGGATATGAATAATTTTAGGATACCAGACCGATTCGCTGTTGTATAGGACACATGACCGGCGGCGAGAATCATTGAGCTCCAGCACAAGCGGCGGCACGACTCCTTCCTAATCTCCGCCTCATTCCAGCGATCATTCCATGCCGGCGTCAGAGTCCAAAGTGGGGTTTGTTCGCAACTCTCTTGCTGATGCTCGATGAGCGTCAAGGATCGACATGAGCACCCTGCTTCGCTGAGGGATTCGCATGGAGGCTTCGCATTATTGGGGGGCATATGAGGATTAAAATCTTCTTCGGAAAACAGCCACTGATTTCGTGAGGTATTTAGGACGGCAGGGACGTCACCCGGAGAAAATTTTGTAGTCTTAGGATTGTCAGCATCAACGAAAGTGAGTGAGAGACTTTGGATAATGGAGTCTAGCATGACCATGGAGGAATTGGAGCGTTCAGAAGAGTGTAAAGGGTGTGCGCAGACTTCAAACAGAGCGAGAAGCTGAAAACCCGGTGAGAATAGTGAAATGGAGATGGAAAGAGCCATACCCATGCAGCCTGAGCGAGTGTTTCGTCGATCCACCCTGCGTTGAAGCTGGCATCAAGAGCACCCTGTGCCTCGTCTCTAAAACGAAGGGCACGCTCTCTACCGAATTGGCCGAGTCCGGCCTCAGAACTCTGCCAAAAGGTAGACATCGCAAGCAAAGCAAGGATTAAACTCGGTTGCATCCTCTCTCTTCTCAATGGATCAAAATAATTCGAATTGAACGTTGGAAGATGGAAGAACGAGAACCAGTAGTTTGAAGTATTGAAAAGGAAGCGAATGTCGGACGTGATACCCTTTGCTGCAGAGGCACGTTCTGCCACTGTAAGGTTCTGTCTACGATCCGGATCGGGTGATATATAAAACGATAGTAATGACTCCCACCAAATCTGACGGGTAAAGGTAGCGGACGGCTGACAGGAGACTCCGGAATAGCCATCCTCGCTGTTGTTCTCGTCCAAGGAGGTGGTAATATAGGCATGACTTAAGTCCATAGCGTGATTAACAGGACTAAGGGGTAGAACGGCGGACAAAGCATCCGACTGATCACACGCAGTAGGGGCCTTGTCAAAAAGTCCTACGAGTGTCAAGTCATCAAGGAGAGTATCTTGGCTGCTTCCAGCGCAGACTACTGGAGGTCTGTTAGGGTTGTAGATGGGTTCAAAGCCCAGAGGGGTGGAAAGTATATCGCTCGCGGGCGAGGGTAAGGGCATTATAGATGAGTTGGCGCTGGTATGAGAATCATTCGTGCTAGGTTCGTGAGGACCTGATGGAGAATCGTCCTCCGGTGTTGTTGTACTGATAGAGTAAATGTCACGCCGAGGACGACGACGACGACGCACAGGTCCCACTTCATCAACTTCTTTCATGTCCTTTGGAATCCGTTGTCGAGCACCAGGTGTCTTGTCAGGACCACGACGGTTTGGAACGGCGTCGTAATCGCATTCGTTGTTTCCCTTCGTCCTCTTGGAACAATTGTGGCAGACGGGTCTGGCCCCATCGCACCGAATTTTACGAGAGCGACTAGATTGTGTTAAACCGTTAAAAAGATAGAGGGAGGAAACCTACCATTGCACACATGCTACATAGACCCTTGCACGTGGTTTTCCTTGGGTAGTCGGTGGTTGGTCTGGAGCCAATTCGATGTGCGGCTTTTCGCGTCGAGGTTTCCGCTTTGGTGGCGCAGTTAAAGGTTTACTCGGACCTTGGTGTGCTTCAAACCTAGGCTGGGTCGAGCCTTGTTGTAGAAGATCCGTCCCAGCACTCAAGGGTGGCTGAGAGTCACCCGAAGGGGCGACGTCGCGTCGCAATGCATAGCTAATGTCTCCATATCCCGCACTTTGTTCGTGGTATTGCGAATTGCGTGGTTCTACGAGTCTGCTGTGATCATGTGAAGTCAGGCGGCTGTAGAACGGATTCGGACCATCGGATTTGGTGAAAGAAGATGGAGATGGACGCCCACTCGCTAATGGGTTGCTAGACGTTATATAGGATCCACCTCCAGCCCCGTTCGAGCCACTCTCTACCCTTGAATCGAGAGTTTTAACCGAATAGGATGCTGAACGACCTTGTAATGGTGCAACAAACATGTCGGTATCAAGAGTGGAGTTTTCAGAGAGGCACGAACAAGAGCATAGGTGAGAAGAGCAATGGCAATTATAGTAGTATGCAGTCCAATTCACTTCTACCAGTCATTTTCGATGAGGTATGTTGATTTTTGTTTATGTAGTCACGATTCACTAACTGACCTTCGGAGTGTGTCGTCGAACCACACTCAAAAGACAATACCCCTGCTTACCTTCTGATGCCCTGCCCCGATTTGTCGTCCACATTCCCTTCTCGTCATATCAAGCATGCGGGGTAAGAATTCCTGAAGATCGCACGTGAAACGATCCCCCGGATACCTCCGGCTCCGGCTGTCCCGGATTCGTTTCCGTTTACCAACCTCCGTCCAGAGGATTTACAGAACGCCTGTTCTTACTTCTCAGCTGACGAACATCAGCTTTTCGAGGATCAGATAGCACATGCTTATCATGACCTTTGAACTGCCTAAACTGCCGCTATTATTGAAACTTGGCTGCCGCTGTGACAACTGTCCTTGATATTGACGTTCCACCATTATTGTAATCGTTGATGAACAGCATCAATTCATGGCGAGATTGGTCGCCGGTCTAACCTAGCAATAAGTTTTTCTCTTAGCAGGGTCTCCGAATTCGTTCTTGTTCTGGTAATCTGCTTGTGGTGGCCTTTGGAAACCTCTTATCTTCTGACAGAATGGGATTCTAAGGCCCTCACGTGAAGGCGAAATCTGACACCTAAAGGCCTAAAAGGGCAAAACTCACTGTCCAGTGTCCAAAATGGACATCATGCCCTTGACTAAAAAAAGCGAAACAGTAGAGTTTGATGCCAACTGTTACCCCTTCATGTTTTTAACATCCGCCCTCGGCTTCCCAAACCACTCATAGTTGTCAAACTCGGAGGTCTAACGCTGCCTCACTGTCTACTACTGATTTTGTCAATGTTTTCCACGTTCCCTTTTCCAGTCCTACTCTCCCTTCTCTCAGTCCACATTCCTGTGTTCTCGTCTCTCGTACCATAATGCAGTCGCTTTCGTTCAGATCGTTATGCCTTTTTCTCATGCTCAGACCGTCATTGCTGGAATTTTGGTTTCGTGGTCCCGACCAGAGTGCTGGACATCCGCTCCCTCGATTAGATTGAAAATGTTATGTCTTTCGCTCAAATTTCTCTGAGCAAGAAAAGATACTTTGGAAATGCGGAGACATGAGCGTCTGCGATTTCTGGCTAACCCTGGCTCAATTAAAAATGAACTCATACATCTGCTATTTTCGCCTCTCCGAGGCGTGCGATGATACACTTCGGACTTCCAGGACTTGAAGCGACGTCTTAACTGGTAGAGTTAGTAACGCCGAGTCAATCTGTAAGCATAGAAGTTTCAGTTATCTTCCTGTTCTGGATCTGACTGCTCACTACTGTCTTCAGTCTTCTGTGATTGGCGAGAATACAGTTCTGTAGTAGTGGCACATGAGGGAACACTGTTGTTTAAATCATCCGTGACTCATAGACCTCGATGTTGTTCGTGGATCGCCAGACTTGACGTTCTTCCCGAGGAAGTAGTCGTCCACACGTCGGAATTCCGTGATTAGCAAGCAGGTCATAACGTTGATTACAGACTTCGACATTTCAACGGTTGCTGGCTGACACCGGCGCTAACGAAGTCATCGCTGTGATAATCACACGTTTAAGTAAACTTGACATTCTCTCTGGATTGGACATTCGCTTGGAATAAGATTGTCCGAATATCAAATCATGTGTGACGTCCCGATTTCCAGCGTTCGGGGGCGCTGATTACATACAGTTCATCAGGATTTGTGCCCATCGTTCCTTCACCTTTCCTGACCATGATCAACCGCAGGGCAAAATAGTCTGTCAATCTCTCTTTGTATCCTCAAACATTCGCTCAGCCCACTATTACGGGATCTCACTTCACCTAGAAGAAGGTAGATATGTTGTCCTACATATTGCACCTGTGAGCCTCAACCATCAGTGACTTCCCGTATTGGTTCTTTACGTTGCACGCAATCTGTTACAGATCGAAAGAAATGGATATACAAGATTGCAACAGGTGAAGTGGTATAGCAAAAGCCTAGTAAGTAAGCGAGTGATTGTCCTTCAGGCCTCAAGCCTGGTTATCTC
>JABAJZ010000024.1:16452-50476 GCA_018857265.1 Termitomyces sp. T32_za158 | reverse complement strand
TTGCATAAAAAATGGTTACGAATATATGCAGGTGCGCTTTCATGGATGGAAGTTTGGTCAATGCTCACGTCATAGAATATAAGAGGATGTCCTGATTGCAAGCCTGAAGAGGTTTGTTATTTGCCTTCGTAATTTCTATGCAGACACCAAAACCATACATGATAGGTCCCCGTCACAACCTCAGTCCCGTCGTTCTGGGGACACACGGTATGACGTGCGAGAGTTGAAACACGCTTGCAAGTTAATCAATACTGCCGATTACTGTCTTTCCACTGCCTCTGAGGTACGAATAGCCCTTCTATAACAAATTTACGGAGATGTGCTCATGCAAGATATAATTTGTCATAGCTGGAGGACAAAATACGGGTGAAGATTAACGAAGAATTTAAAGAACGCGTCAGTTTCCAAGCCGAACGAGAGATGTTCATTAGGTAGGGTTTCTTGTTCCCGCTTTCGCAGTTTGGCTAAAAAGATCTTGCTCCTGTGAAGTGTGGTTTCTGCAGCCATTGTTATCCAGTTGCGGGAACTCGAGACTGCTTGTGATGCAGCATTTGCAACGATGGCTCGGACGACTTGGACCGCGACGAGTCAAGTCAGCGGACAGTCTGCGTATACTGGGGATCTGGTCTCGGCGGCAGAACAGGTCATTGAGACTGTTAAACCACTAGTTGAACAGAAGAAATATCTACGGAATTTGCTCGACAAAGCATGCAGGTGCAGCAATCTTTCACTTGTGATAGTGTAGGAGTTGATCCTTTGCTTGTAGTCTGATATTAGCAAAATTTACGAATGCAATCGTGAAGAGCCGTCCTTTGAAGGAAATTGGAGCAGAACAGGTGCCGTTTACCCGTATCTTCGTCAGGGTTTCGGTGCTGATGATCGAGTTTTTCTTTAAGCTCTTGATTGACCTGCAACAGGTCAAAAGTTATCTAGTCAGAATGCCTGGTGAGGCTCTATTGACGTCGAGGTAGGAAGGCTAGCAGTATCCATCTACTTTCGCTTTTTCATCGTGTCTAACAGTTATACCCGTGGGTTAACCAAGAGCACTACGCGGCTGGAGGCCTTGCTGAAAGTCATTGTCACGCCTGTTGTTAGTACACCATTATCTCTGATGCCGCTCACCACTTAATTTGGTTTTTAGGATCCTGCTGAAGGCTTTATTCTAAATTATACACTCCTCATCGGTGACGCTTCCTTCTCGAATTTCCAAAAGGTAGGTATATTCTTCGCTCATACGATGGTAACCGTTACAAATCGATCCCATCTTTAGATCCTTGACCTCAAGGGAACGCCGAAAGCAGAACAAAACGCTCTTCTTGACAACTTTCTCACTATCACCAGCACAAAGTCTGACCTTGGCAGTACTTCCTTCCTTTCGTCCCTCGACATGGATCCACCAGGCCCAGGCCAGCTCGGAGGTAGTCTCGTCAGCCCAGGTGGAAGCCGTGTTTCGCTTCCCCTTGCGATGAATGGGGAAGGCATTTTCGTTGCAATGACTTCGCCAATGTCAACAGGCTCGTTGGTCGGTGGAACTGGTTCAAGTAACAGTTCTCAAGGTGGATTAGGAACAGATCCATCAAATCGTGGCGGAGAGCGCCGTGAGGTATTCTCAGATCTCAGACGCTTTGTTAGCTTCGGACTAAGGAAGGACTCGACGGGCACATCATAGATCTTTCTGTATCCATTGTTACATCATATCATAATGCTCAGCATTTTCCGATGTCACCTGAAAAACTGATGTTATGCTTCCAATTTGTAAACTGACATGCGATCTGCGGCGCCGCAACGTTCAAAATAGTTGTACAGGCAGGCCATACCACAATCGGCATCAGGGCCTACGACTGCGTTGGAAGGCAACGAAGGACCACACCCTTGAAATGTTCATCAAAGGCTCATGAGAACGGAAGGTATTGAAAGACATACAGCATTCATTTCGATACTCGACACCGGCATATGTGTAACCAGCAGCTCCACAAGCAGACGCACAGTCCTCCAACGTGAAGAATCGAGGATCTACCGCTATCTTGGTGGGCAAAATCCTCGCCGTCTGAGAATCACTATAGAGAAAGATGTTATAGACAGTTATTCATTTGCATGTTATACATACTGGTAGCATCCTTGATAGTCCCATTTTTTACCGGCCGTATTCAGTGTTGCTGGTGCAGATGTAGGGGACCCCTTGAAGCTTACTATGGTCAAACGATTGCCTGCGCCGCAGGGTTGAGAAGCGTTTCCAACACATGGCATATCGCATTCGTCGTCATCGACTTGAACAGCAGTGTCTTGAAGTACCCAATCACAGTCTGCCGCACAAAAAAGCTATCACCACCAACCGAGGAGAGGATTTTGGAAGCCAAGGCTTACAACATTCCGATGCATACTCCAGGCCGACATAAGCCAAGTTGTAGTAGCCTTCAATAGAATTACAAAAGCCGAGACAGCCTTCGATTGTCATACTGTTTGAAGAGGAGGACAGTACCGTAAGGGAACGAGATGCTGTATTGTCTCTAAACAGGTCCATTAGAGACTGTAGGACTATTGGCTACGCAAACTCACGTAAAACATCCCAAGTAGGAATATGGCCCCCATAGTGTGATATCGATCGGAATGGATAAACCAGGAGGGAATGAGCGTGCCTTGACCTCCTGCAAAGCGGAAGGGCTGGGGCTCGCATAAGATAACTCAAAGGCAAATCAGATTCTTTGAGCTGTGAACATCTGGGTCATCTGGTATACCTGTACAGCGAGGAGGGCGGTCAGATATCCTTTGATGGTGTTCTTCATTCTGAAACGTCGTCGAGTGCCCTGAACGTCTGCGCGCCGTGTGATTGTGGGGATCTGTGGATGGTAGCCAGCGATAAGTTTGGTCGAGTCTTATATGTCGTTTCACTGTGATAGTATAAAGTCACATTTCGAGAAATCGACGCCGTAAAGCGTGGGTGGTTTGCTAACGCTGTTTAAATTCATTATCAGACTCGTTCCTGTTCCTTAGTGCAAAGGAGGATAATCTGACCAACTTAGGCAATAGCCTACCGTAGCTTTTCAATGGCTCATAAGGTACGTCCGGCAGTCCCGACCTCGTAGGAACATGGGAAATAAAGTGGACCAGTCAGGAAGAAGTGAAGCCGTCAGTACATGTCAGTTGACTACCCAGGTCTTGTTTGAGGGTTCTAAAATTTTACCAAACAGCTGTGAGCGGGTATGGAATGGATTTTTAGTTGGAATACATCCGTAGCTTTCAAATTCTAACAATGAAGGCCTCGAGGTTTTCAGAACTGATCCAAAGTATCCAAGAAGGTGGTGGTGGTAACCGGCGGGTCGCGTTCCAGTTCAACGATCAGTTTTAACAAACGGACATAAGTATAATTGATTATGACGATGGACTAGTTCCTCGGCAATAATCATGTTCGTTTCTCCAAATTGAAGCACGACAGTCAGTCAACAACTTACGTGACAAATCAAGACACAATTTTTCATAATGATTATCGAGGGAAATGAGTCTTATGCGGCATCTGGACGCAATTATGTGAATCATCATCCAATGTTCGAAGAGCTCCAACCGAAAGGCATCTTGGTTCACTTTTATAACTTCAGACCTTCGCTTGTATTGATATACAAAGAGACTTGAGAGAAATATATCCATATGTTGAGTCAACTGGTTGCCAAAAATCAACAAAGTTCAAGGTAAAGGTGCGTCCGCTAATAAACATGAAATTGAAAAGAGTCGTATTGTAGGGTAGATTTGACTGTCCATGTCCAAGGTGATAATTCCATCCCAGGAGACAAGAACCTGAAGTTGATCATGAAAATCATTTTGACCCATGACTATGAAGGCGGAAAAGATGCGTTCGAGTGCTTGTGAGGAAGTGGTGGATGAGGAAGGAGCTGGGAACTGTTAGCACCCACGCCAAAATCACTAGTTGAACCACTATGACGAGGTTTTTCCGATGTGACAGATATCGGGACGCTGTCTTCTGTAGGTGGGCCGAAGGCTGAAAGTCGGAGTTGAGCAAGACGACGGTCCACTCGTCGAGCTTCATTGTTGATAATCGTTGAACGGGACTGAACCGGATGAGCTGGGATATGCCCTTCAGGGTGGTAAGGTGATGGGGTCAACGACACAGGATAGGGAAAGTATGAAGTTGGACCAGAAGTTGGGGAAGTGACCGGGGCTGATACATTGGAGGAACCACTCCGTGAGAGACTAGCCGTCTGCGATGTAGAAGTACTCCATCTCGACCGTTCATTTTCTCGTTTCTGCGTCAGATTTTCGGGTGGGGGAGATTGGTGTTGGTGTAACATATTGAGTGGATTTCCAAAGTCTAAGAATGAGTCCCTTCCATTGCTAGAAAGAGGTGGATTGCTTGGAGGAGTCACTCGTGATAACGAACGAAGAAGGGTTCCAGCATTCTGCTCGAAGTCGCCCTCTGGAGATGTGGTCATTACAGGAAGCTCTAAGTGACTGCTAGCACTCGACGAGTTGCTTGGAAAATCAACCTTGAAGGTGCTTGAAGGAGAGATGTTTAAAAAGACCTTGTGGGGCAACTCTGGAATCCCAGCCGGCGGAATGTCAATGTGTGGGATTTCAGCTGGTGGAATATCTACAGGCCTAATCGCAGGCGTCACCACATGCAAAAAGGAAGTGTCAGAGTTGGGTGGCGAAGGTGGACTAGGGGAAAGCTGATTTGCAGGGTCGTCCGGTCCATGTGTCTTGACTGATGTCCAGGCCTTTCGCTCAGCCCGTTCAAGACATTGGATATCAGGAGACTGGGTGATACGAGGCTTCAAGCCGCGAATGGCTAAACGTGTTGCAGCTGAGCCGAGGTAGTAGCTTGTTGCGTCATCCGAACTATACCTGGCGCTGCCTCGCTCTCGCGGCGCAAGAACGGATAGGTGGCCGGGATCAATGGCCGGAGGCATGGATGCTACAGAATCACCTACGTCTTCATGGGAACCGGTTTTAGGAACATCGTAGTTCAACAAGAAACCAACACTACCCTGTCGACCGGAACTTTCGGAAGTATGAAGGGAATGGCCACGGGAGGGAGAAGGAGGTACAGGCTGGCGTGTAATGTCAGTCCCTGATCGCGAATGGGAAAGAATAGGAGGGCTTGAAGCCGAAGCTTGTCGAACGGACGGTGTATTCATATAAGACAGAGTATGCATTTCTGACTCAGAGACATGCGGTACCAGAGATAATGGAGATAATGGAGTCAGCTCAGCGTCTTTTTCTTTCAAACTATCCGGGGAGTCTGGCCTGACTGGAAACTCTAGAGCAATACCAGTGGACTGGCTGGAGCTCTCGCTCACTTGCTTCGACTTTGCTTTTTTCTTGCCTTTTCCATGGCTGCGTCTTGATGATGAAAGCGAAAACAAAGACGACAGTGTGAACACGGACGATTTCGCGCTCGAAGGCCCTCCTGATGTTCCGGATTTTTTCGATTTTTTGCCTGTCGACCCAGAATGCCTAAAGGTGATCCCAAGAATATTTTCAAATCCACCTTCTACCTCCCGTTTCCAACGAACAAACCCTGATTTCTCGCTAGAGTGCTTCTTGTGGTGCCCGATGGTCCCTTCTTGCGAGCCAATTTCCGTATCATCAGGAAAGACTGCGGGAGCAATATTGAGGACTCCCAACGGACCGGCTTCCTTCTCTTTCTTCCTGCGCCGTGCTTTACGCGCCATAATCTTGCGTTTTCGTGGCCGAATTACTAAAAAGAAATAGAGAAGTCCACTTATAATCAGGAAACCAAGGATGCCCGCTAAAACAAGTGCAGCAATTGTTCCTTTGGACATAGCTACTCCGGACTCGGGGAGTGGACTTGATGTTGGTTGGGCGCTGACGATGTTATTGAAATCAAGAATAATTAATAAAAAGGGAAAATGACAGACGGACCTTACAGGTTCAAATGCTTGAAATCCGTCGAACTTGAGTAACAGATCATTTTCATCTTCGTTCGTGATTCGTACGTCATGTGAACCTGTGGCGTTGAGCCCAGTAATGTAGAATAGTATTGTTTCTGTGTTTGTGAAGGTCGATTTCCCACTCAGGTTGAACGTATTGTTGTCAACAATAACTGAGTACCTTCCAGCTCTAGGTGATGTCCCTCCACTTAAGAGGAAAGAGGTTCCTTCTGGAAATTGAGTGCATCAGACAAAATCAATGATTGCAACAACATACCGGTGAATGTTGTTTGAACTACATCACCTTTGGTCTGCGATTTATGGAACATGGTATTATTGATGTTCTGGAGATCCCAGCTACCTTGAAAGAATACGTTACTCAGGGTCACTAGTTTTGAAGGCAAACTATAAGGACAAAACGGTCAGTTACATGTTCAATTTTCGAGGGCGTGAAATCAATTCACCTTGATGATGTGTTAAAGTAGATCACGGCTTTATCAAAGAAAAATTCTGACTGGTTACCGCCGTTGACAGCTGGTATGGCAGTGGATATGAGTAGAGTGTGCACTTGGTCCTTCAGATTCTGGAATACTGCTAAAGTTTCTTTGTTCGGATTAGAAGTTCCTTGGACACCATCGAGTGTTATGTTGTAACTCGCATCCCCTTGAACGCGACCCAGTATTTGTATGCCAGTACCTGCAGTGAAGTCGGTAATCACTAAGTCAGAAGGTGTTGCCATGTTGAGGACGAACCTCGCCATGTGATAGATATAGTAGCTTGGTTAAAGGATGTAACATGAAAACTAGTCCCGTTACCAAATTCTCCAAGGGACTTAGGGAAACCAGAACCATTGTAAAAGGAGCTCCATCCAGCAGTCAACTTGGGTGGAAAGCTGTCGGCGAATGGTAAATAAGAGATCGTAGGAGACGTGTCATCGACTGTGAAATTTAGAGCTTGCGCCATCGGTTCATAAAACCGTTGAGAAACCCCCTAGATAATTGAGCGAGGTAGTTAACTGAGGCAAGTACTTCCGTACCTGTTCAAGCTTGAGTTGAGATGTACCTATCCAGTGAACAAGGTGTTGAGTGTTAGGCAGAATTATGATAGCAGACTGAAGAAAAAAACAGTATAATTATCTGGACATGCTCTTCAGTTAGGTCGTGGCCATGGAAAAAGCGAAGTCAGGAATGATTAATTCACATATGCAATGCATTACTTATATCCCATGATCATTTGACAGATACATCATCTTCACATCTCAGCAACCAAACGCTTATGTCAGGTTCCAAATATCGCGGATCGAGTATGACTTACGTAATTGATAAGACCTTCATCCTCAAAGTATAAAACTCATCTGTCAGTTTCTGGTTAAGTCATGATGGTCACGATGCCCCGAGCTCATGTAGTAGCCATCAAGGAGCCTCGCCTTCCGTCAGACTACAGTATTCGATCATCTCGCGTATCCTTCCATCTTGGAGAAGCGATCTTCAAATTTGCCACATAACCGGTTATTATGGTCTTCTAAGATAGCCTTAAGTACAGGAGGTATGGTTTACACCGTATCCTCAGTTCCGCGTCTAATCATATATTGATGTGGAGAATCTAGATGTCCGACATCACAGATATGACTGACTTGCTTTCGTTCATTGGCTCACCTGCCTTCCTGCCCTCTTTACTTGCGTATGTGCGAAACTCGTCACCAGGAAATCTTCCGCTCGATACAGGTATCTTTCAAGCAATTCTACAATGCATGGTGGCGGGCGACAAATACCTCATTCTCCTCACTCCTGAAGAGGATGTTTCACTAGTTGCTAGGCTCGCAGTTTGGGTGAGTAAGTCTGTCCAGTGCTCCATTCATGTCGGTTCTGCATGAGCGTCATGTCACGTCCCGGCTCGCCAGCGCTGTTTCTAGAGAATACGCTATCTTAATCATGGCAGCTCAGTGGCTTTCCCCTTTGTCTATGCCTAATGCTTGTTTCGTCACCACGTCGTGCCTGTATGTATGATACTGAGCTGACAATATGCTTAGACTTTATCATCCATCTTCAATTTGCCAACTCACAAGGCGAAAATAAAATCTCGAACTACATCACAAAGATACCAGGACGTAACACCTCGGAATCCCAATCTATTCTTGCGTTCTTTATTTCTACCGTCACACAGAGGTGATGTTGGCGAGTCGTCCAAATTGTCTCGCCATTCAAGGTCACGCTCAAACAAACGGCTCTCAAATTTTGTGCGCTCAGCCTCAGTCCCGATTGATCCCCACCACTTTACTCTTGTTGCAAAAACCAGTCTTTATAATTCAATTTCAAACGACATACCCGATTCAGCGCCCTCATACCTGATCCTTGCGCCTCAGCCAAGACCTTTCATGCATGCGAATACTGACCCACTACCTTTACTCCACAAGAAAGAGCATGAATTCCCACATGCTCTTGTTTTACAAGGACTCGAACGTGCGTCTGTAGCAGAGCAAACAGCTCTTTCTGAGGCCTTGATTCGTCGCCAAGTCATACTTGAACCGGCTCGAAATGTCACTGGCGTGTTTGATTCATCGTCAAAGCACGCATCCTCCCGTAATTGTCGTGGCGATGGTGACCATGAGGGCAATGTTGCCACTTTTGAAGTCATGGATAATCAGGGAACATGGAACCTACCTCATGACTTTATACTTGTCTCTGTGTGCCCCATGAACTCAAGAGAGCGACCCAAGATTCATAGGAGTATGGTAGGTTCAGTCCTCTATATGGAGGTAACCTTCTTAACACTTTCAGTTGGACCTGTTTGCGATGAGCATTACCATCTATGTCCAAAAGCTCGTTCGTGACGCTTGGAAAGCCCTCCCGTTCACCACAAATACACTATCACAATCCCCGAAGCACTCTTACTCGAATCCTCCAACGCCAACACCATCTCAATCTTGTAATTCCCCTGAGTTATTGTCGGTGCTTCCTAGTACCACGCACCATCGCCAGAGCCGTTCTCGCTTATCACAACAAGTGGCATCTGTACCAAAACAGTCAATCCCGCGGGACTTCATAGTGTCACTCCAGAAAGCTGCTCAGAGTGCCCACGTCTCTTCGCGACTGTCCCTTTATATGTCTGATCTCTTCTCCGCTGTTCGCCATCATCCCAAATTGGATGGAACATTCCTTACCGCGAAGTCGATGAACGATGCGAACGACCTTGCGCGAGCTGGCAGGGTTCTTGGGATCGACCCAACTGGGGGTGAGTTATTGCGTTCGTACCCGACTCACGGATATGAGGGAGAAGATGATGAGGACAGTATTCGAGGACAACTCAGCTCCGAAGTGCATGAATACATTGCCAGTGGAAGTGAAAGTGTCACACTAAATATCCCTCGCGAGTCGACATCCTCATACACACCCAAGGATCACGAAGTCAACTTTGTATCCGTCTCCCAGCCGGAGGACTCGACTGGGAAACTATTCGTGTCAGAGGCGGCTATGGCGCGTGTACTTCCTCGGGCAGTGGCTCATCGGCTACGTCTTCGAGATGGACCGTCTGACGAGGTTTTGGCTGGAGCAATCTTCGGAGCCGCCTTCGAACCGAAGAGGAAGGAAGATTTTGGCACTGTTGGGTATGGTTGGGACGCTCGGATTACAGTCAAGGATATTCTTGTGGAAATTTTGGCAGAGGTTTAGGGATTGTGTTAGAGGACATCACACAGATCATGATGACAATTACCTTATACAATGGCTCTCTCTCCGCTTTCTGGTATGCTTCAACCCCAGCAAACGTGTTTTCTTGAATGTCTGTTTCTGTTTGGTACATCGAAGACTTCCGACCACTATTGAGGAATAATAACACTTCTATATCAGAGGTGACGCGGTATCTCAACTCCACCACCACCACCACCATAAGCACTGATTCCAGGTTATTTCCTTATCAAGTGAGTGTTACGGTGCTTCTGCAGACTCTTTTTGTCGAGATACGTTTGTAGTAGGGGTTATGCCCGAGTCACTTTATTCACCATATTGGCGTAAAGAAATGTCCACGTCCATAACAAAAGTTAAGGATGTCAAGCCGTCCGAGTTGACATTACAAGTAACTTAACAAATTTTCCAAAACTCACAGCACAAAGTCCCAAAACTTGTCACGGACCTCTTGCACGAACCGCGAACTACATAGTTCAAGTCAAAACTCTCCGGCTCGCTGACCCCGCAAGTAAATAAGGACCATGAATTTCCTACACCCCGATCGTGAAAAACTTGAAAGACGAGGATCTGGGTCTGCCATTCCTGATTAGATCGACGCACTGGTCTCGAAATACATCGGCCCGGATGCCGAATCAATCGTTCAATATTACGAGTTCGACTTAGACGAGCATCTTTGCCTTCTTGAAAGCTTTGTAACTGGCGCCAGTCGTCCTCTTTTCATACTTGTTATCATGTTGCCTTCTCCGGAGTCATCAAACCCTGAGTATACGCCTCAGTCTCAACCTGTCAAGAAACGAAGGACGCCCGGTGCATGCGATCATTGCAAGAAAAAGAAGAGTATGTTGATATGTCTTGAGACAGCGCCGTCCTCCCAGTATTGATAGAAATCTTCGACTATGTGATGTAGTTCGATGTAAGCTCAATATCCTTTCGTTGTAGCCCTTACTAACAGACGTATGAAGGCGATAGCGCCGAAATGCCAGGCAACCGATGCAGTAACTGCATACAATATTCACTGGAATGTACACATAAAGTAGTGTCTAAAGTGAGTCTTGCATCATAACACCTCTTCTTCACATGAAGCAAAAATATGTTATAGACGCTAGGATCTGCTAAAGGGTGCATAAGAAACTCTGTGAGAAACGTCAGGGTCTGACATTTTGTCGTTTAAGATATGTCGAGAGCTTAGAGGCTAGACTTGAAAAAATGGAGAAGTTACTCAGCAAGGTATGTGATCATCTATAGCGATGACGTAGGTCGATAATCTCGTCCAGTTGATGCCCGAGGCCGATTTGGCCCAAGAGCTAGAGAAATTAGATGACACTGAAACGCCCTCAGAACCCTCTCTGCTACCCAGGAACGATAACGATCTTCATGAAGAAGAGCTTATAGGCAAGTTAAAGAGATTGCATGTTGATCCTGCTCAGGGTCGTTTTTTCGGCAAGTCCAGGTATGGTTTGACCAGCCAGTTCAAATTTACCTCGACTGAAGACATCCAGTGGCTACCAGCTAGTTCAAACAGCGCTTGACATTCAAAGTGAATATGTGGGTAAAGCGTTGCAACCAGGTATCATACAAGGTCAGCGGTCGCAGTTCTGGCCGTGTCCCGAAGTGAGTCCACGCTTTATGAGATATGCTTGACTTGTCAATGAAATGATTTGTTAGTGGCATCCGAAACGATTCTGGACACCGGCACCTCCAGTCTATCGTTTTCCAGAAGGGGAGCTCCTTACAACCCTTGTTATCTTATTCTTTGAAAAAGTTAACCCCTTTTTGCCTCTTTTCCACCGGCCTTCCTTCGAGGCGTCTGTTGCCGAAGGTTTGCACCTTCAGGACCCATCATTCGGAGCGACCCTCCTGCTTGTGTGTGCAATCGGCTCACGGTACTCCGATGATTCTCGCGTCCTTTATGACGGAACGACTTCAACTCACTCAGCTGGATGGAAGTGGTTTGAACAAGTTTCAGTCATTCGAAGGTCTTTCATTCCCCCTCCTTCGTTACGAGAAGTGCAGAATTTTGCAGTATGTATAGTTATTTCTGCTATGGAGTCTAAGGATTTGAACAATTCCTCTTCTATCAGCTCTCCGTCCTGTTTGCATCGTCCAGTGAAACCCCTCAGGGTTGCTGGACGGAGCTTGGGACGGCCCTGCGAATGGCTCAAGAAGTTGGAGCTCATAGGCGTCGGACATTGAAAGCACCCACAGCTGAGGACGAACTCTGGAAACGCGCTTTTTGGTCGGTTTCTGTCAGTTATCGAGTTCCACTGACGATGCCTTATCGTTGTGTTCCAGGTTACTAAACTCTCTTGATCGTCTTCTGAGCTCCTTTTCTGGTCGGCAATGTGTTTTACAAGTAGATGAGTAAGTTGCATTGGGACCATCGCTTCATTGCGGACATGCATATTTTCTAGTCACGATGTAGATTTGCCAATCGAATGTGACGATGAATACTGGGAGCACTCTAATCCTTCTCAGGCATTCAAGCAGCCACCAAACATACCGTCTTCGATCGCTTATTTTAATTGTTATATAAAATTAATGGATATTCTAGCGTATGCAATGCGAGCACTTGTAAGGCCGCTTTTCCTTTATTCCAGAGTGCCTAGGTACTCATTTCGTTTCGTTAGTATTCAGTGAAGAAGCATATCAATGATCAGGAGACGACATATACAGATCAAAAGATTATTATGGACCTCGACTCCAGGTTGAATGACTGGATGGATTCAGTTCCTGATCATCGTCAGTTTCTTTCTTCTCAGACTTGTGATATGTCCGCTTACGACTCATCCAGTGCGATGGGATCCAACCTCGAAGAATAAATTACTTTTGCAACAATCAGCCACCCTCTATGCTACATATTATCATCTGCAGATCTTCGTCCATCGGCCTTTTATCCCGTCTTTCAGGAATAAATCGATTCACACCTTTCCTTCATTGGCTATCTGCACAAACGCTGCGAGATCATGTTGTCATGTGTTAGAAATCCAGAGTAGAACAGCATTGCCGTTGCCGCATTTACTTGTATGTACTTTAACATTCTCATGACGGATGTCTGACACTTGACTCAGATATCTGCATTTACATCTGCAGTTGTTCTGTTACTCCATATCTGGAGTGGTAAAAGGTCGGGGGTAGCACCCCATCCTAAACGTGAAATTGACGATGTCCAACGGTGCCTAAATCTCTTGCAGGCATGCGAAGCAAGGTGAGCGAAATGACATTTCTGCTTCCTTAAACTTCACTGGTCCTTTAGATGGTGTTCCGCTGGAAAATATCGGTAAGTTAATGTTTGCTTCTACAAGGCAAACTTTTCACTTTCTTGTCAGGGAAATCCTTGTCGAATTGGCAATTGCTGGAGATGTCACCTTCTCTAATACTTCCCGCACGAAAACAACTACTGGGCATAAACGTCCCAGAGACTCCGATACCGCCACGGATGCCCACTCGTTTCTTACACCGTTAGAGGAGACTGGTAAAGCTGTCGTCGACCCGCGACACGTCTCGACTGAGGTACCTTCAGGACCTGCACCTCCTTTTGTCCAGCCCTTGAACTTTGATTTGCCTATGTACGGAAATGAGCTGGGTCGGCTTCCTGTTTACGGACAGTTCAACTTTTCCGAGTCGTACAAACGACCGAGACGCGAGACGTCAACAGCTCCTCCTGGTACGCTAGATTTCCCAACATCCACTGTTTTGCAAAGAGGGTTGAATGCGACACTTTCATCCGACAATTCCGTTAACGTTATCACTGGTGATGACGCACAAATGACTGCTTATGCAGAGACCGGATGGGGCACGTATGACCCTCCATATTCCCAAATCTATCCTAGCGCGCCACTCCAGCAAGACCAATCTGGATCATTGCCGTCGGATGGGATTCCCCTTATGGATAGCGAAACTTTGACGATGTGGTCAACTGCTCCAACAGGATTTGAGTATGTCATTCGTTCTTACGAGACCGCATTATCTCACTAGCTCGATTATAAGAATCAATGAATGGGGAACATATATAACGAGTGTAGACCAATTAACGCACTCTTCCTTTGGGTGGGCGGAATGATGAAGATATTAGAAGACTAAGGATATCTCCCTTATATATAATGCTGATCAGCTATTGAGAACAACGCCGAAGGGCGACCGTAGGACGCCGAAGGGACTGTACATACTGTCCAGGCACCAAATCTCATGCGTCATGTCTCAACTTGTCTAACTCAGATAACATTTTGGACTTGCACAATGTGTTTGTGCGACGATAAACATACGGAATTCTTTGCTTCATGGATATCTGAATCATGAGAGTAATGGAGTTCGCCAAAGACTACTTTGCAGAAGCTTCGGCTGTATATAAACCAAAGAATCTGAAAGAAAATGGTGGAAAGCAGGTTGGCAATACTGACGAGGCTTTCTGTAACGTTTTGCCCATAATGGAACACGTCGGAATTGCACTCGACGAACCACCTCGTTACTATACTGTGACCTGTTATAGAGTGAACCACGCTCTGATACTGCCAGTCATTTCCATAACGGGAAACCCGACCGCTCCACTTTCAAGCTCTCATCAAATCGGCAAATTCCGAAAGGATTTCTTGCCACAGATGACGAGAATCACGAATTTTGGGAGAAAGCGGACATATCTCGAAGCCACGTCCCAAGACCAAGCCAATCCAGGATTAAAGACTAATAGAGAAACCGCAGGACTGGAAGAGACTCAGAATGTTCAAATGCCCGAGACAGCTGGAGATCTCGCTCCTCCACCCAAGAAAAAGCGGAAACGGACAAAACTATCGATGAGGGATGGTAATACTGGTGTGAAGGCAGCTGAAGCGGCTGTAGAACAGGAAAAGAGAAGATTAGAAGCGGAAGCTAGAGCAGCCGAAGGAACACTGTCCAAGTCGGCAAAGAAGAAGATGAGAGAAAAAGCTAAGAAAGAAAAGGGTGCGTGTGCACTTTTTGTGAAGGTATTAGCTCATGTCTACAAAGGCATTACTTAGTTCTTCCTGCTTCCGAATGGAGACGCATTAAACGTATCAACGAAAAACTGGAGAAGACGATCTGTTATGCCTGCCGCCAGAAAGGCCATGCTGCGAAAGATTGTCCAAGTACAGAAAAGCCTACTGAGGAAGGTCAAACCGCCAAAATTGTAGGCGTTTGCTACAGGTCGGTCGAAATGCTTTGAATAGAAGATATGTCGAACCTGAAAGAATTCTTAGATGCGGATCGTCACAGCATACCCTCTCACGGTGCAAGAAAGGCGTCGATCAAGCTAACCCCCTTCCTTTCGCATCATGTTTCGTTTGCAACGGCAAAGGTCATCTCGCATCGTCTTGTCCTCAGAATACAGAAAAAGGTGTTTACCCGAACGGAGGATGCTGCAAATTATGTGGGGATACAACACACCTTGCGAAGGATTGTGGTTTGCGCAAAAATGGTGAGTCCTTTTCCCTACTTTTCAAACCCGCACATTCCACCCTCGCACATTCTCAACACTCTTGAAGACATTATCGAAACAAAAGATATTCTCGGTGTTGGCGATGCTATCGGTGCAGATGAAGACGATTTCCATTCTTTCAGACGCCAGAGGGGTGAAATCGATCGATCTGAGAAACACGAGGAAAAAGACAAACGCGTACGCAGGAATAAAGCTACGACGCATGCGAGTCTACCATCGAAACGAGTGGTACACTTCTGAGAAGTGTCCTAACAATATAGTCATATTCGCAACCGGCGTTTTGTGTGTTTTTTATCGTATTTTCTTTTTCTATCTCATGCTATGGATCTAGATCATGCTGAACTTTACTCTTGTATACAGTCTCTTTCAGCCCTAATATCATTTCTCGTACCCCGGTTAGTAATGTCCATGTCGACAATAGTTTGTACGGGCCCTTTAAACCAATACCTTCCACCATAAATTGGGAAGTAGTAGTAAATCGTCGCAAGGAAGAACGTTCCGCCTGTAAAATCTTGTTGAGTATTGTATAAGCAATGTTTAAATCAGAGCTGCGTCTAACCGAGAACGACCACTGTGTAATTCATGCTGGTGCTGTTGGGGGTCGACTGAGATGGAAAGAAGAAGACCACGACGATGAACGTCATCCAGATCACTGCAGTCGCGGCAACATACTTGCTCTGTAAAGAAAGTCGAGGTAAATGGTTGTGGCTTTCAAGTCTCAAGTGTCGAACTACCACTGACCCATTTACCCAATGAAAAAGGACCGCGCTTGATATCTCTCCGTCCAACAAACCTAGCCGTAATGGGAACGGAATATGCAAAATATTGACCAGCCACAACGAGAGAGAAGACAGCATTGATCGCAGTAGGTCCAGCGAATGCCAAGAGGCCCAAGATCGAGGAGATGATAGCGACGAACCAGACAGCAAAAATAGGAGCATGCGTGCGGCTGTTGACGTTGTAGAGAAACCTGGATAATGGCAGCGCACCATCGCGCGAGAAGGCAAAGATTTGTCGGGAAGCAGTGGTCAACTAAAAAAGAAGTGAGAGCCGCTTACAACAGAGCACGGAGTTCAGTCCCACCATGCTTAGTCCCATTTCAAACCTGAAAACCATTCACATAGTCATCTAAAGGATTAAAACTCACGTACTGGACAATAATGATGCACGCCCAGACTGCCAGCGTGCCACGAGTACCAAAGGAATTGAAGAGAATCTTTACAGTGATCAGAAAACCATCGAGCTCAGGAGAACGGATGACAGACCGCTGCCATTGGTTGTCCTATTGGACTGTTGATTATGCTGTTGAGATCATTACCCATGCAAAAGGCCAAGGCCAGATTGATTCCTGCGTAAATCATTGCATAGGAGCGAGATGGTAGGCAATGCGACTGTACCCCAGCCAAAGACACCACTTGAGGTACATGCGAGAATAATGGCGTACGGGATAGCAACGTCAGCGTTTGACGCCTCTTCGCTTATGTGAACTGTGGAATCAAAAGCACCTTGACGAGGAGACATTAACATATTGCTTGCGAAGAAAAAAAAAGGTGTTGATACTTACCAATGGCCCATAGAGGCGTCATAAAACTCAGTATAAATGCATATCCGTTGGGCCAACTAGTCGCTATGGTATTCCGTTAGTAACGGGAAATATTGAATGGAGAATCTTCCGCCTTACGGTTTTCGAAGTTGCCAAAAACATACGCAGCGTCATTTTTGAATTTTCTAGGAGTTGCTACCGGCACTCCGATGATCAGGACAAGGCATAGCCTGTAGGAAAGGTCACAAAATGGAGGGATCACGGATAATAAACTTACGTGATATTAATTATTATGAAAGGTATTTGCAGACAGGCAACAACTTTAGGATTGACACTGCAAATTATTGCGTGTGATATCAACAACGCAACAAAGAGAATACTTAAAAATGCGTCAGCGACATGGAAGTTGGACGAAGTTGAAGGTATAAATCCCATACACATACAAAGTCTGGGATGTCGTAGGGCTGAAGGCGTTATTAGACCCAATACTAGCTGCTGCCATAATCTGGACCGCTAGACCCCAATCAATAGAGGCTACGCTTGCAATATTACCGATCGTGTTCGAATCTGGTGGTGATCATGCATGGACGAACCGCCAAAGATCGATTATTACATACAGCCAACAATCCAGGCTAAGAAACAACGCCATTTAGGTGAGGAGAACATGAAAGTCCAATAATAGAGGCCACCAGAAGTTGGAGCAACTGATCCAAGCTCCGCCATAGCCAATCCGATGATCGCGAGGAAGAAAGCACATAGTGCCCACTTTCAGAAAGTTAGAAGTGCAAATCATGAAGAGGCTCGACTCCAACGTACACCCCATACCATAGCTGCAGGGCCATTTGTTATGGAGAAGAGGAGAACAGAACTCCAGTAAGACACCTTGTCAGTCAAAGCCACATTCATGCATCAAACAGACCTACGCCATGGAGGGAACTAATCCGATGATGCCAAAGCCGACACCAAAAACTTCAATAGGGCTGAAGACCCTCCGAAACTCTTCATCATAGTCAATGCAGCCAAAACTATTCATAGAAAGACTCTACTTACCTTGTTTGTAACCGAGACTGGCTAGCAGCAATTCGTCATGGTTTAGTGTTGGGTTTTCAATCGTATGAATACTCCTCTCCGTGTTCTCTTGCAACATTCTGTCGCCGCTGTGCTAGTGAAAACGATGTGCACTTTTGGGCCAAAGTGATTGAGTGATTAGAAAAAAAAGTCCCGGCACTTCTGGAGATCTATATTGTGTCGAAGTTATGCGATAACTAGAAGGAGCTTGAGAAGCCAAGTAAAGGGACACCATGGCAGTCGTATGGAGATTCTCAAAATTCTTAACATCTGCTGACTTGTTACTAGCCATTGCGGATAACGTGTACATACATGCACCTGGCGAAGCTTGGCATTACATGGGTCTGACTGAACTATTTGACATGGGATCGATGCACAGCACGTAAACAGGGAAAAAGCACTTGCAGGTTCCTACCTTCAATGCGAAAGGGGCCCCTTTCAAAATCTGGTGAAGTCGATTCCAATTTGAGTCAATCGTTGAGGGGCGCGAGAATAATGTGACAGGCCTAGGGCTTTTTGCAATGAAAGGGATCTTCCGAGTGGAAAATCACAGGAGAAACAAGGACTACACATGTCCAAAATAACGTCCAAGTTGGGATTCAAAGTTCCTGCGCGAAGTCGGGTAACGATTGTGGTCTCAAGCATTTTCTCGAGTTGGGACTCGATCAAAGAACCTGCGAAGATGTCAAGTTGACAAATCGAAACCCCTCCCACAACCCCAGTAATTACTGCAGCACCCTCAGATATCACAATAGAAGTTTCAAGAGAGAGAACTTATCACAGGGGCAAGGAAAGGGGGTTCATGGAGGCAATGATAATCTGGGCGAAGCTAAGCACTAGTATGTGATGCTAGAAATTGAACGTTGATGTGATTGCAAGCGCGTTGGCCCATCCAAAAAGAGAAGCGGAGTTTGATGCACCGTCGTGACCGACGTCACATGTGACGATAGATTCTGTCAATGGATTCTCGTCGTTCGAAGTATCATAGTTCTCACTTTTAACGTTCTAAAGTGGCGCATCTCACTCAGACAGAGTTGCAAACAGGTAAAGAGGGGGCGTGATACGTGGTCCTAGAGAAGCCGCCTGCACTAGTGTGCTTGTTGGAAATGGAAATTTTTGTGAAGCTAGAGGAACTCGGTCAGTACGAGTTTCACGATCCCGACATAGTGACATGTACAATAACTACAGAAATTTGTTCGAGTTGACAGGGTAGCTGTGGAACTTGTCGAGGCTGATAGCTTTGGAGCTTGCAAACCTTGAATTATATAGCAGCGCATGGTCCACCGGCCCTTTCTATTCCCAAGGAAGTCGAGCTCCTGGGACTCGGTACCGAGCGGGTTGTCAACATTAATTCATCGATTTTTGGTCGAAGGCAGGACCAGACTCGTAGACTACTTACAGCCCCTCAAATAAAGTCGTCTTAACGTATATATATTATGGTATGAAAGCAAATTGAGCTAATTGAAGGGGGTTCTACTGACAAGCTATCGAATGGAGACCATGACGTAAGGAGTCTGGTCTTTCTATCCCCCTGCCCGCTCGCTAAAAGTCGTAAGCTCAATGGTGTTGTTCAACGTTTGATTTTCGTCCACTTGCGAGGGGTTACTCTTCATAAAGTGGACAGATGGAAGATAGGTATCGACATCGCTTATCCCGCGGTAATGTGATGAGCGAACGGAGATAAGCAGCCTGTTAGCAAGATACTTGAGAGGACAAAGGAGAACGCGGTGCCAAGTTCATTCAATGTTATCTGGTTGATGTAACGATCAGGAGATAAAAAGGACAGATTGGTTCAACTGACCCTGTTGATATACCAGATGATCAGGTTGGCAAGATATATCCAGAATATTCTGAGTAAATAGCAAGAACAGATTTTTAGTAGCTGGAAACCTGTCACGTTGGAGGACTAACGTGAAAAAGTACATAACAGATTCCCTCGTCAGCTGTTGCATCAGAGTGCTACCGCGCTGTGACTTCCGGTGTTGCCATGCCTTGTAAACAGCTAATAACAAAAGAATACTTTCGATGACGAGAACTGCCACCCAATAATACATAATCCAGTGGCTGCCATCCACGGGGTCGGCATCAGCGCAGATAAATACGCCAGGTAGGGGGTTGTTAGTGCCTAGAATAGAACATGAATGACGCTCGTGATAAAGTAGTAGCTTTGCCAAATGAAACGGACCAATCGTTTTTTGTGGCGTTAAACCGAAAACCAGACCCATAACTGCGGCTTCTCCAAGCGTCATGCATATCTGACCAGACTTGTCAGCCTTTGAGCTCTCTCGAAGATTACACGTCTTACGAATAGGAAAAGTATCTTTCGAGTATTTCCGTACATTGCATATAGCCTAAATTGGAGGATGACTATAAAAAGAAGTAAGAGTCGATACCATAGTTATGAGATGATACAAACTATGCGTTGTGATAACTTGCAAGCTTGCCCCCGTGTTTTGCCAGCGGAAAAATGTGGAGCCTGACGACAAGGTTCAAAAGTGACATGCGATTGAACAGCTTTCCATGACTTACACCTAAGAAACAACAGGCCGCAACTTGCATGAGGGAACGTGATCCACTTTTTAGAAACCTGACCTACATCTATTCAATTGCCATAAGTACATCATTGGCCTGTCGAATGTAGTAACATACTTACTGCATGCGAAGGATGCTCAGTCATGAAGACTGAATAAAGGTCCGTGACACATTATTGCTAGTCATCCAGCTGGAGGTACATACCAACAGCATTTGATCTGAACCAAAGGAATAGAGAATAGTATATAAAGGGTAAGAACACTTGGAACGCACATGTTATATCCTAATGCGTAATATCGTGACTGCATAAGATGAGCCATAAACACCGAAATTCTCGTGTTGAAGAATCAGTTCCCACCCAAAGAAACAAACATTTCGCTAATGACCATTTTTGTTTCTCAAGCATAGTTCAGTGTCAAGAAGTTTGCGAATCTCAAACTAGACTCACCCAGAAAAACTCCACCTACGATGGTATTGTTCGTCGGTTTCTTACTATATTGATATGACGACTCGCCTCAGCATAGAGTTGAAGGACTAATGCAAGACTTTGAGACGGATAAGAAAAACTAATGACAACTTGGCACTCACGATATTCGTAGACAACCAGCGCGGCGCACGCAACTATTGAAGATGACGAGTCTGTTCTATCAGGCGAGCGGGGTGGGGTAGTACTTACTGTAGGTGTTTCGTTCCCAACCCGCCTGAATTTTTCCGGAGACGTCGAACGCCATGATTGCAGAGTCCGAGACAGAAGTCCATAAGTGAGTTTAGCCTGTGACCGCTCAGAGATATTATTAGCAAACGGATTCACAGATCCATGAATCATCCACATGACGAAACGTTCATTTAGCCTTGTACGAGACACTTGCCAGCTTGATGCCCTGTTTCGATCGCGAATACTATACCATCGACTTTGGGATTCGAGAGTCTGTTTTTGGATCATGTTGATAAAGGATCGAAGTACGACTTCAAAGCTTCATCTGGCAGTGTCGCTGCTGGAATAGCGTAGCACCAATTAAGCAAGTAGTCACGCAGTTCTTCTACCAGCCTTCTACTAGCATTGCTACTGAGTGACACCTGACAAAGGAAAGCTATCAAACTTCAAAATCGGAGTAAGAATTCCAGGTGACCAGATGGCATGTGCTTCTAGAACTTCTTTGAAGGTTTAGGACATCGGTCGAATCGGGGAGCCTACGACTTCGACTTAGCGCTTACGCGCTTACGGGCAGTTGAACTATTTGATCTATCAGATTTGACCCTCAACCGAGTTGATGAGTAGGCAGGTAGGCTCAGCATCGTATTCCACGTAATGCATACGTATTTCGGTGCTCCAGGTTTGGCAGCTGAGACAACGTGCAACCGCAGGCTAGTCCTCAGGGGATACAGAACTCGAACACTTCGAGATAGTAATTCCCCTTTGGTGCTGGCCGGACGAGTGAGAGTATGTTTTTTTCACTCGTCTTTCTTGCGCTTCGGGGTATTCAACATTACAGTAACTCATTTGAGACCCAGCCACTTTGGATCACCAGATTTCGACCCTTGACCGATAGATATCAGATACTGATAGATATGTCAAGGAACGCTACACAAGTTTTTTCGGAACCTCTTCAAGATTAGTAACCTATTCATTTTCAGAGATCCAATCAATAGAACTCGACCAGGCGTGTTACTGCCGCTGCTTCATCATTACCATCGAGGTTCAGGGAATCTGCGAGGGCCTTTTTACTTATGAGCTACGCTTCGAGAATGTATAACGTGGCCAAAACCTACCTGATTGACTGCCAGATACTTTTCTGTCAACTCGGGCCCAAGAACAGAATCTCTTAGCACCTTGTTATTGTACAAGTTCTCCCGCGCCTCCTCCCAGGTTAAAGACATCCTTTGAGTTATATTGAGGGCTTGTCTCTCAATCTCAGTCAACTGGGCTGCGGTCTTGGGGCCCGGACAATCTTTGATCCTGAGTTCGGCCATGTCACGGATGCCTACAAAACCAGTGCCCAAAATACCAGCAAGAGCAACATATGGGTTCGCAGTCCCATCCACGAAACGCATCTCGAAGTTTCTAGAGGAGGGAGATGTGGCGTTGGAGAGGCGTATAGGAGCCTCGCGATTTTCAGTCCCCCAGTTCACATATGTGCCACCGGACCAGACGCCGTCTTCCATTCTCTTATACGAGGCTTGAGTAGGCAGTGTAAGCGCAGTCAAAGCGGGTAAATTGTCGAGGACGGAAGCAAGGAAAGAAGACTCAATGGGTGATAGCTTATCTGGTACTTTCTCGTTATTCTTAGAATGGATTGATATGTGTGTATGCGCAGAGCTGCCGGTAGAATCCATATGTATCCTCGGAGCAAAAGTGGCGCGCAACCCGTTCTTTGCAGCTGTATTATATATAATCTCTCTAGTGTGGACCAGTGCATCAGCAGCTTCCAGCGGAGGAAGAGGGCCAGTGACCATCTCATACTGTTAGAGAAGAATCAGTTATTCACGTGTAGACATATCCAGAGCAAAGAGCAAATATCAATACCTGCCCAGGAGCAGCTTCTGCATGGTACATTTGCAATTCAATGCCCGAGGACTGGATTCCATCAGCAATTTCCTTGAGCGTCTTCGCGACGACCGATCCAGAAGGCAAACCATTTGTAGCAGACCAGCTATGGTTGCTCGCAGCTATGATAGGTTTTGTCGATTTGAGCAGGATAAATTCAGATTCGAATCCAACAAGGTATTTGATTTCTGCCTTCAACGACTCCCTATAAAACCATTAGCGCTACCCAACCGACTGACGCCCAATTACTGACTTGACGACACGCTGCAGAGTGGCGCGAGGACATAGGGATACATCCAACGTCATTCTATTATCAAGTCCAAGGTATGGCGTCTTCTCATTAAACCATCCAAAAACAACAACTTCTCCAAGAGCGTACGGACACAGCCGAATTGTGGAGAGATCTGGTACATAGAGATATTCTCCCGAAGAGTTGAAGCCGGGAGCAATCGTCAAGTAAACAAGGCCCAATGCAGCCTTGGCAATTCCAACGCCAGGTCTTGATGATTCGAGTAATCTTAGGAAGTAGGAAAGAGGAACCACACGACATCTGATATTATTGATGAGGTCGACCCATTGAAGACGAACATACGCTATGTGTCCCGGTTATTACCATGTTGTCAGATAAGCTATTAGACCACTCACAAATATTCAAGGATGGATCTTTGAGGCTCTCGAGCGGAATTGTCGTAGCCCGCGTGAGTGAGGAGTATTCGACACCGTGATCATAGATCGATGACATGTTGTGTCTGCGAAGATTGGCCTGAGTACAAAGAGCAACGTGCAAAGAACCTGGAAACTGTCCAGCTGTGACTAGCTATAATGTCCATCACGTCGACCAAATATGAGTACTTCTGAAGACGTCCACATCAGTTTTGATAACATCGTGTTCCGATCTGCCATCCTTCACAGACCTCTGCTGGTTCATAAGTAAGTGTGATAGTCACGGTGCGGAATCATTAATCAGCGCTCAGCCATCATTTCATTCATGCCGAAGCTGGTGAACCCAAGCCGGTGAGGTTTGAATTCCTCGCATCGTGGACAACAGAAATACATATACTAAATGAGAAGAGTTCGTGTTACGGGGCTGGGACAGGCTGCAGCAGCCCTCCCAGGTACACCCCGGTAATTTTTGCGGTAAAATACCAGACCCTGAGCGCAAAGCGCGCGGTTCCTAAGCATTGGTTAAGGCAAGTGATCAATATCTATCTTCTCGATTACTCTAATAGTATTCCGGGGCATTGTCTGGATACATGCAAGGGAGGGTATCTTCGTGCACAATTCATACTGTTAACATATGACGTCCTTTGATATCAGGTCGCTCGACTACTGGTTCACCTTTCGGCCAAGTGTATGTTTTGCAAGTTGCCACTGTAAAATTTTTGACGAGATTAATGGTACACATACTCTTATAGCAGATGGTAAGCCATCCATTCTTTGAGTACTAAAGCGCTGAAGCCCTGAAGTTGATGTGCACTTCAATAGCTGGAGCAATATCGTTTAAAAGTATTGCATTGTATTGTATGCATACCGTATTAACCGATACCTGTCTAGACTTGTAATTTCTCTTATGTGGAATATATGACTGTCGAGAACCCTCGACGACGAGAATTCTCGCTTTGACCTCGGATGATTCATGCCGGGCGCAGGGACATGGATCATGTCGCCTTGGGCTCACGTACAGCGGTGCCCTTCAATCTGTCCTCAACAAGCTCGTTAAACTCCTCTCTCAGGATTGCCTCCCTCCTCTCCCTCTCCTCCCTTTGCAACTTCAGAATACCACGCTTCTCTTCCGCACTAATAACCTGGTTCTCCTTCCTCATCCGCACGGCGTTCATCCTCCGATGTCGACTGCCACTCATAACGTACCCGGCATCTTCATACTTGGCAATCTCATCCGACGTCAATCCAATCTCACCACGACGGGGAATGCGCGATTCTGTGCCCTCCTTCAAGAAAGCGGCCATAGCACTACCTTCACCACGGAGTAAGGCACCACCATAGGACCGTTCGTCGATGCGACGCGAAGCAACAGCCTTGGGAAGAGGCTGGGGACCTAGTTCGTCAGCGGAGTCAGAGTCTTCAGAAGCAGGCATGTGAGATAGCACAACAACTGGCTCCTTTGTATCACTGTGCAAGGGGACCAAGGGAGGCGCCATGGGCTTTTTGACAACCCATTCTTCCTCAGCCTCGATTGAATGGCGCGAAGGGCTGGGTTTAGTAAATTCAGGGCTTTTGGTCCGCACACGATGACCTCGGTCTCTTTCGCGCCTCCTGCGCCTATCGTCTTCACTGTCGTCATCATAACTTTTTCTCCTGGACCGACTGCGAGACCGAGAGCGGTACCGGCGCCTCTCGCTATCTCTTTCCTTATCTCTCTGTCTCCTTGAGCGTTTCCTCTCTTTGCGCTCTCGCCTGCGTCGTTCCTCCTCGGAAGATGAAGAGGATTCGGTAGAGGAAGAACGTGCTCTTTTGGATCTTTTACTCGACTTTGAACGTTTGGGTGATCTGAGGAACAATCAGTCTTCCGAGTGGAGATTGGATACATAGCTGACGTACAAGTCGCGGGCAGGAGCTTTTGGGGATGGTGGCCATATGTTAACGACTTGGCTTTCCCGCTGCAATCTTCGACTGTATTCAGACGTTAGCAATGATGATGATAATATAAAGCAAACACTAGACACCTTTCCATAAAGTCGCTGCCGCCTGAGGGACCACCAGCGTAGAGCGGTCTACTTCCACTATTCCTGGCGGGATACATACCCTCTGGCTTTCGCCAGGGAGCTTGACTTTGATCTTCAGGCGGTGGAGCAGCCCGTCGATAGTCGTCGTATTCTGGACTCGCTCTTCGCCGTTGACTACGCCCCTCTCGTTGATTATCCCTTGCGTCTTCATCACGACTACGCATATCTGTATCTCTGTCCCGCTTCTCGTTATCTCCTTCTCTTGGATCGCCTCTTGAGTGACGACTCCTGTTGCGGTTGGGTGTAGGACTCCGGCGTCGATGTTGAGGCGAGGGAGACCTGCGACGGGACATGTAAGCTTCTGGACGCCCTCCTGACTGAGAGATCAGAGCCATTCGCGAAGGGTGGATGGTTGCCATGTCTTCAACTTTTCTACAGGTGGTTGACGTTGTCAAACCACTTGTTGTATTTTTCGAAGTTCCAACGGTTGTATAACCATTACATAGGTTGGAGGATAACAAAGTGAAATAACGGCCTTATGGTCTAGTAGCATGATTCCTCGTTTGGGTCTTCCAATCCTCGAGGAGGTCACGGGTTCAATTCCCGTTGAGGCCCTATGTTTTTATTTGAATCCGGAAGATTTTGAGACCCGTGGGGACGTCGATTGGAATGATCAAGAACATAATTATAACCAGCTGAAGGTGTGAGATATTTTTTTTTCTTTCGAGAAAAACTGAAGTATCAGACATGGTGATGAAAAATTTCACATCTTCCATAGATTGAAAGAGAAAGGGCATTGTACAACGATTACCATACACGTAATGTACAAGGATTATAGATCACATCAAGTCATAAAGTAAGGTTAAGTATCTATACGGTTGATGGTGCTGGTGACAGTATGATACATTAATGTGGCGCATGTATAACCGTGAACAGAATTTCTGTAACTGACTGGAACGATTTCTACTTGACTTTCGACTTCATTTCCTCCGTAGGGAACTTGGAAAATGCGTCCTTCAGTTTATCCAAAGGTGCTGCCAAAAAGCCGGCAAAGGTTTCAAAAGGTGGCTTGTCCGGAGCGGATGGATGTGCTCTGGGAATATCGATAAAAGTTAAACAATCGGGTTAGTCGTCGAAAATGTGATGTCACAGACCTAGTGGGAACAAATTGTTTTGTTCTCATGAACTTCGAGGCGGCTTCGACACTACCGTCCTCACCGATGGCAGACTCAAGTTTCGGCAGATCGTTTTTTTCTTCATCTTCAATATGCTTGCGCAAAGTCGTTATGATAGACTGGAGCAAATTCGCATGGCCCTCAGAACCGGGCGTCAACGACTCAAGCTCATACAACTGCTTTTTCACGGTCTACACGAAATAAATACATATTAGTGTATACGCTTTCATACACGCACCGTGTGATCCGCGCGATCCTTGTCAGCAAGCTCAACGCCCTCCTTGCCGAGACATTTTTCCATGAGCGGATAAACAACAATTTCCTCACCTACGGCATGTCGTGCAACCTCCCAAGTCAACTGCCGGGCCCACCGCTCCTGCGCATCGGGGTTTCCAGATGCTTGAACAAACTGATCGTAATAATCATTTATCTAATGGAACAAAATCTAGTACCACGATGAAAGCACAGGAAGTTGCATTACCTCCCGGTGATCCTCCTTGATCGCTTGGATGAGGGTCTGCTGTTTGTGAGAAGCCATAGAGCGGGCGAATAGTATCGATTGAGGAGCAATACGTTTTGGCCTGAGAGTGTGGCGTACAACACGAGGTAAAGTCTGCATTTATATGGAGGAAGAAGACAAACTGTCTGAAGAATAATGACGATATAAAAGTCATCGACGAACCCATGATGTAATGAGTGACACGATCGAGGTATCATGAAAAACGAAATGGGAGGGATCTCGCGATGATGGTGCCTACAATTGTTCGTCGCCGTGAGCTCTTGAGCTGGAGACTAGGCTTCGCAATGCGGCTCGTCCATGAGCAGAGCAATGTTTGAGGTCAAAGCCACTATGATAATCTACATGTGCAAATGCGACTCGCGTCATATCTGTGAAACATAACTTGAGTGACTCGAGGGACTTGATTGATTCAGGGAACATCTTGAGAATACCCACCCTCTGCAAATGAACCTCGGCAAGAATATAGTTGATCATGTCAAAAATACAGGACAAGTCAACGTACACGTACAGTGTACAATAAAGCCGGTCCCTCCCAATTTGACTCCTTCAGGTTGGATTTTTAGCTTTCCGAAGGAGACTGGGTTCAACTAGCGTAAAAATGCAGTCTCCGAAATTTCCCAGTATTATGTGAGGATCTACTTTTTAGTTAGAAAAAAACTCAAAAGCATCATGCCCAGGCCAAAGCACCGTTCTCAACAAGCTAAAGCTCAGAGATGAACAGGGAACCACTTCAATTCAGGCCGTGAACTGCTGGAAAGTTGTGAGCGTGATCAAGGCCTTCTTTAAGAATACTTGGCGGTATATGGATACCTATGAGGGGAATTATCGTGCTTGCTCCATTCAGAAATCTGATATCGTTGGTCGAAAGGGACTGAATGCAAAGCAAGCAGAGTATGCAGTCAAAACATGGACCGAATCGTTGTCTGGTACTGGGATTATGATGGACATGTTGATGTTGTAGAATCCTGCATAATCTGCACGATTTTCGACGTACGACTCAGCGATTCTGGTGGCACGATGTCAACAGATGATTAATTGATGAATTGATTAGCGCACAGATTAGATGCTACTGGGTACGTATCTCAGGTACTAAATCTCCTCCTTTCACAGGTCAACGAAATCAGCGAGTTTGGAATCCGTGGCATTATACTGCAGCCCTAATAGATACATCGTACATCTGATAAACAAAGTCCATTGTATTTGAACTCTGACGATAGTTATCTCACAGTTCGTCACGGTCATCCTCTTGCCTGTTGATGGCAACCATTTCTGTTTCGAAGACAAGGGTGGCACCAGGAGGAATGACACCACCGGCACCCCGAGCACCTGAGTAACAGAAATAACACAACAATGAAACTCATAGTTGGAAGTCGGAATTTGAGTACGCACCGTACCCCAGCTCGGGGGGGATCGTGAGTTTACGCTTCTCGTGAACACACATGCCAACCAATCCCTGGTCCCAGCCTTTGATGACTTGGCCAACGCCCACTGCAAAAAATCGAGCGTCAATAGGACTCAACTGAGCATCGTCATGACAAGCGCGTACGCGTGATTCCAAGAGGCGCACTGCGGTCGTAGCTAAACGAGATAACGGGTAAGAGCGTGGTATATTTAGTAACATTGACACGAACCTGGAGTCAAATTTCTTTCCTGTGTCAAACAGTGTACCCGTCTATAGAGAGCAATAAGGCTTGAGAGGTAGAGGAATAAACCAAGGTAGGTACGCACGTAATGGACCTGAATTTGGTCTCCCTTCCGAGCACTAACGGTGCACTCATCAGGCTTGTAAGTCGTCTCAATAACAAGCTCTGTAGGAGGCTCTGCATCAGCCGCATAAGCAGCAGCAGCGAAAAGGAAAGGTGCCCATTGCAGGAGTCTCATGACTGTCACGGTTTGGATAGCAGGTGTTCGCGAGAACCACCCATCGAATGGTCCAATATCAACGTGTCACGTCCAGGCCCCCGGCGCTCCGGCGCCCCGGCCCGTTTCCTCTCCCAAAGTGGAATGCATATTCGGCAGTTCTTCGGCAGTGTCCGCCGGAAACAACAACTATACAGTCTGTGCCACCCGGCAAACCTTATTTTCTCTATCCGTCCGACCACACCAACCCCGCCGCCGACGATGGTATGTTCCCTTCCCGCTCAACATGCGCGCGAATCCAAGTGAATTGATGTTTGACGTGATTTAGCCCTCCCAGAAGACCTTCCGCACCAAAAGAATTCTCGCCAAGGCAGGACGGCAAAACAGGTGCGTTTGACCCTCAATGCGAACCGTACCGAAGATATTGATACATGGTTTATTCAAGGCCGATCCCCCAGTGGTTCCGCCTCAAGACGGACACTAAAATCCAGGTTTGTAGGCTTTTGTTTTGGCCTTGGGATTAGGGGAATTAATTGCTGATTGTTGTGTTTGTAATGACAGTACAACGCTAAACGCCGCCACTGGAGAAGGACAAAGTTGAACATCTAAGCGTTGGACGCTATGTAGAAGAGGAGGCAGAGACGGCACGGTTTTGGAGGGGAGAGAACGCACCAGCAGGCAACCATGTTTCCATCCAGATATTATGACGCGCATATGAATATGGTTCCCTCTGCTTCTCAAACTGCTTTCCTGAGACGGACAGATAACGGGGCATATGATTGGCCGAGTCATAGAATCCCTCGGTACAGTCTGTTCACGCGCAAATTCCTGCTTTTTGGACTTCACCTTGAGATCCCATCCTACACGCAGACTTCTTCGTATGCCTTTGCAAAGAAACACACACTCAACGTATCTAAGCTCGAGCCTCAATCAACTCAATTCAATTTGAATCAGTTACCAACAGCCCTGTCGTGGAAGCAGCTTGCACTACGATCGAGTTGATCAACTTCACACCAAATGACCCTCTTTAGGTATCAGCTTCACAGATCGAGGTGAGCATGGAAATCTCCGTTTCATGCCACAAACCCTTCCCTTCGGAGCTTCTCGTTCTGTTATATATAACTTTGACTTGAGTTTCTCACCGTGCCTTGCTCAACTGACTCATACCTCAATGTCAAAGTATCAACCTTGACCGACTGCGCCACATAACGATTGAATCACAAACACGATGTTCAAGCACAGAATCATGTCATAACGCTCTAATACGCCAATACGCATGAGTTTTCAATGACTGTACGAGAAGGTAAGGGACGTTTACAATAAGAATGCGGAATGCGGAACCATGGTTCCAGTTCCTTGGTATACCCTTATCACAAAACTTAGCGCCCTGACAAGCAAGCAATAGCCGTTCTGCCATTACCACTGCGATGAGAGAGTGCAAGGTCATAAGGCACAACAGTGCAAGAATATTGCTACCGAGAACCAAAGCAGTGGTCTTCCCTTACAGAAGCAGCACAAGGTCCGCAATGAATGACAAAACCGTTCATCCAAGTCATATTGTGTGTACGTGGTATGGTGTGCGATTTTAGGCTATGTACATATTACACTAGGTTTGAACTTGAACTAGAATACATATAGACATTTGTAATGCATGTAATCACCAATGCGAAGACCCCAGAATATATATCTCTTACAGAGCCGCCTTCTGGTACTTGGGATCAACTCCGTCCGCAATCGCCAAATATGGCATCAAGTCGCTCGTCAAGAACTCGCTCGGCCACTGCTTCCTCACCTGGGCCTTCAAGTACTCCGCCGCAACATCCACATTCTCCTGCTTAACCCCAGCCACAATCTTTTTGATACCAGGGGCAAGCTCCTTCACCAACGAGTCAATATACTCGAGCGTGATGGGGAGACCGTTGTCAAGTCGCGAGCCGTAATGTACCCACTGCCACAGCTGGACACGGGTGATCTCAGCGGTCGCAGCGTCCTCCATGAGGTAATTGAGCGGGATACATCCGTTCCCTCCAATCCACGCGGAAGTATACGCAAGAGACGTCGATACGTTCTCGCGCACACCCTCCTCTGTGATCTTTCCGGGAACCTTTGTATTCAACAGATCCGCGGCAGCGACCTTGACGTCCTGACGAAGTACATGGTACTGGTTAGGGCCGAGCATGTTCTCGTCAAAGATCTGACGAGCAATTTGGTTGATGAGGGGGTGGGCGATCCAAGTGCCGTCGTGGCCGGCAGTAACCTCGCGGAGCTTGTCCGCTCGGACCTTTGCCATTGCGACTTCGTTTGCCTTGGGATCATCCTTGATGGGAATCTGGGCGGACATTCCACCCATTGCCGCGACCTTGCGTCTAAAAATAAAAAGATAACATGGGTATGGTACTAAAAATAAACGATCTCGTGACCGTACCTGTGGCAAGTTTGAATTAGAAGCTTTACGTAGGCGTCCATGAATCCGACGGTCATTGTCACGTCCTTCCTGTCAGGGAGCACTGCACTTCTATCCGCCCTGCGCTTCTTGATGAAACTGAAAATGTAATCCCATCTATACATAGCGAAAAGTTAAGATCGTGGACTAATACTTCTGTGTACCACGCTTACCGGCCACAGTTGAGACCCGAAGAGTGATTTCTCAACTCAAAGAGAATTTCTTCCATCTGGAACGCGGCCGGAAGGGTCTCAATGAGAACAGTAGCGCGGATTACGTTATGGGGCATGCCAATGTACGATTGAGAGAAGAGGAAGATGTCGTTCCAGAGACGCGCCTCCAGGTAATGTTCCATCTTGGGCAGATAGAAGTATGGACCTCGCCCTGCCTTGACAAGTTCCTTGGCATTGTGATAGAAAAAGAGGGCGAAATCAAAGATGGAGCCAGAGACGGGTACATTGTCGACGGTGACACGCGGTTCGTCGAGATGCCACCCACGAGGGCTACGCGAAAGATCAGAAAGTGCCAGCTGTCTGAAGACGTGTGATACTCACCGGACAATCAAAACAGCAGGCTGAGCGGCCAGCTTGTACTGTTTTCCGTTTGATTCAAAGTCGATCTTGCGCCTCACGGCGTCACGAAGATTGACTTGTCCGTTGATCATATTTGCAAACGTTGGCGAGCTCGAATCTGAGAATGGTGAGCGAAAGAAAGACAATAAAGAGAGCACAAAGCACCTTCAAAGTCGGCCATGAAGGTCTTGGCTCCGCTGTTCAGGGCATTGATAACCATTTTGCGATCAGTCGGGCCAGTGATTTCAACACGACGGTCTTCGAGGCCAGGAGCAGGAGGAGCACAGTGCCATGAGGGCTCAGCACGTATGTGGGCAGTCTCTGGTGCAAAGTCAAGAGGAACGCCCGAGTCGTATCTGCGCTGGGCCTCCTCACGAGCGACGAGAAGAGACTGTCTCGTCGATTCGAAGGTCCTGTGAAGAGCAGCGAGGAACTCGAGTGCACCGTCGGTGAAGAGCTCGGCCTGGGCCTGTGGAGCTGCTTTGGAGTGAATTTGAATGCCTTTGACCATTGTAGTGAAGGATGGAAAGATTGAGTGAGGCCATGGAAAAGCGTCAGTGTGTCTAAATACCTTTCCAATTTGGGACGGCTCTCCGTGTCCGCATCCGACGCGGATCGCGCCACCCCCGTTCGTTCATATCACATGTCCTTCAAACGTGCAAAACTTACGTTCTGAGTACCGTCGTCTTAGCCATCACACGGGACCTGGAATTGCCTGGGCTTGGTTCCTCAACGGTTCTGGTAGTACAACTTGTGGCCGGTCGGGAAGCATCTCGGACACGCCGTCTGGATCACATCTTTTAATACAGCATGATTCCGCGAACCGACGGTTTCCCGTGTCTGCATTCCGTCCGGCCAAAAAATTAGCACAAGCTACATTGCCCTAATACACACAACATGGCATTATCCAACAACTGCTCAGGTCTCTTTCTTCTCAGAAAGCTTCTCATTCCGTACCCCAGATTCAGCCACGGCTTCTTGCGAAGACCCTGCAAGAGTATATCAATGGAAACAGGCCAAGGAAAGAGTGACGCAACTTCTCACCTACTATTAGATCTTTCACAACGCGTTCGCCGATCAAAATCACCCGTTTACACGCCATCTGCCACACGCCAACGCTCACAGAGCCTGGATAGAGAGACCGTGTAAACATCAAAAATTAACACAAATCACGACCACTGACCTGCAGGTGCAAATGGGAACGACAGCCACCAACCCAGTGGACCAAACCATCCGGGCGGCAGATAAAACACAGCAACCTTCCTGTACCACCATCCCACGAAGAACTGAACGCCTGTCGTCAACAGCCAGATTGCCGAATTGAATTTTAGAGAAAAGGCTGTCTTCGTCGACGCCACATCGCTATCTGATAGAAATTGCGTCAGTGGTTACGCGTGGCAAGTCGCGGGCCAGATTAACGCACTAAGTTTCTCCAACTCCGCTATTCCCTTGTCTACATTCCGCCTTAGCTTTGCCCATTTCGCGAATTGGTCCTGAGCGCTTGTCTTCAATAGTTCCGCCTTCGTGTTCAATACTTCCTTCCGCTTTGCCCGTAGTTGTGCGCTCATCGACGAGTGAAACACCCGTAGATACAACGAATATGCCTTTGACACATGAGCATGGCACCCCCACTACCATACGACAAACAACACACCAATTCTAATAAAACATTCTGCCCAATCCAGGAAATAAGTTGCGTCACAAAGACCAGCGCAAAAATGGTGAATATAAGAGACATTTCTGCTTATGTCCGATTATGCGGGGTGTATCCTAGCCAATTTACGACTTTCGTGTGTGCAGAAGTCCAAGCTTCTAAAAAGCACTCAGTGCGACCGTGGAAAGGGGACGCAGAAAAAGTGATGACGAGACGAAGAAATGTGCTGTACAAGTCTGCGGGCTAGCACCGGCTATTCTATCACGTGACCAGAAATAGGGGCATAGCCGGATTTCAACTCTTCCTTCCATCTCATGCATGCTTGTTCTGATTTTCTGGAAGATTCCGTAAAGCCTGCTCAGCGGTAATCACGCCAAAACTTTGCCGCTCAAA
>JABAJZ010000024.1:0-16194 GCA_018857265.1 Termitomyces sp. T32_za158 | reverse complement strand
AACTCGAGTTCACGAAGGGGAAGTTCAAGGATGGATCTGGGGCAATATCAGTCAGTGTTTTTGCTGCGCAGACCGCTACAAACGCAGCTTGCCTTTGAGGATATGCATACACCGGTCGCGGAGCATAGATCGGTATCAACGAATACTCGGGTCGGTTGATGTAAGCCACTGAGGAGTGTATTGTTCCATCCCTGTTTGACTGAATCCAGCTTGGACTGTCGATCCCTTCTATCGAGCGGTCCAACTCATTGTACTGGCCGGTTCTTATGTTTGCCTGATTTTCGTTGTCATCGTGTGTTTGCAATAATATAATTTTCTCCAGCCGCAATGGGTGGAGTGGATTTCTATCGAAGTATAACGTTTCATCATCCCGGGACTTTTCAGTGTTCTGTCTGATGAATATGGGCGGGTTCAGCTAACGAATAACAATAACACCAGCGAGACCTGCAGGGACTCACGCTTCGCCTCCATAGACGTAGAACCTGATCTGCCGGCTCCAGTCTAAATCATCCAGAACGTGGAAAGTGTCAAATGACAATGACATAGAGAGGTCACTCTGCATAACTACGAAGGCACAGGAAATCTGACAGTGTTATATATGCAATGATATTCTACGTGGCCAGCTATAGCTAAAGATAAATATTATAGATGCCACCGTAGCAAGTCTTCGCATACGCCATTGTCAATTCTACCATTATGATGCAGATCACTTAGGCATGGCCTTTGAAGTGGCTCAGAAAGGTCACTAAAGTGGTGTTTTTGCTTCAAAGCGACGATGGACATCAATGGATCAATGGTCAAAGAAATGTGTCCTAATCCAGGACTTCTATATTTGTCAAAGGGGTCTGCTTGCTTTGTGACTTTGGGGAGAAGAGCCGTACAAGCTGCAAAGACCAAGAACTTTTGGTTGCAACAACGCGTCAAAAGCAGTCGCAAGTGGATGTGACCCACGAGTCGGAAGTCGCAGAATCTTCCATAGGGCTTTTCGGGTGGTGAATGCGGTCACATTAGCATGAACAACAGCCTTCGAGGCATCCTTGCCCATACGTGCAGCCACAAATTGAATGGCACCAAGCAGACAAGCTGGAAGTAAAAGGCGTGAGCAATGATAGAGAGAGCATGAATAGCCAGCCACCAACAAGCATATCCCATCGCGAACAGTTGCTCTGGGTTCTCTCCCTTGCCTGTTCCTCCGAGTTCTTTCGGTGTAGCAAGATGGAGCTCAAGTCCATTGGACTTCACCTCCCCGTTGCGTCCTTTACCTTTAGCAGTCGCATGTGCAGTGTACTACATAGTGACGCGTCGGTTCCCAGGTAAACTTCGTTCATTTCATAGAATATGGATACCTTGTGGTCCTTGAGAGTGATAAGAGACCTTGAGAAGGTTTTAATAGGCAAAGAAACAAGCCGAGGGCGAGATGCTTTGAGCACAGTTCCGGCGCCAACCTTCAACATGGCAGTATGAGATTGTGCGTTGTGTCAGATCAATGGCTTTATAAAGGGCAGGCATGTTTTTACTCCCTGGCTTGCATCACACAAACAGAAAATTCGCAATATCGCATACATATGTGTTTAACAAGGAAAGAATTATACTATATACTACATACTAAAACCCACTACCCGTTACTCTGAGCTGTTCCAGCTTCTTCAGCACTTCACCGATCGTCCTATCCAACTCGCCGGCGATAGAACTCTGCTTTGCGGCAGGTAACCTCGCATAAGTCTCACACAAGTCTCCGTCAACGGTCGCCTTCACTGGAACGTAGTAGCCTCGGAAGCTGAGCTGATCCCTGCCCACCAAACTACTCTGCTCTGTCCGCATGTGCTGTTCGAGCGTCGAGAAGAAATCGACATCTTCTTTGGAAATAAAAGGTATTAAGATTCCGATCGTCCCATGTAGACCGGTGTAGAGAAGGACTTCACGACCACCAGCAACGAGAGAAACCTTATGGATTGAGGTGACAATGTCTCCCACATGGTAATGCGTCAGGAGGTTTGTCTTGTGAGGCGCACCCATAAGAATGCCTTTCTCATGAAGAATACCGGCCCCAGTTGGATCATCATCGACTTGCTCCGACACCTTAGGATCTAGCCGGTTTACGAAGATGTTGCCAAAACGATCTCCGGCCGCGACAGTGTTGTAGTCTACCATAGTCATGGCACTGACCCACCGTGGCTGACTGTCATCGGCGAAGATAAGAAGACGATTTTCAGGAGGCTTATAGACAGTATAATAAATTGAATCTTGCATGTCACCGACTATGATGCGTGAACCTTGAGTGGCGAGCGAGATTATTGTAGAAGAGAAGGCCTAAAGCACCGATTAGATATTGAACTCCATGACACAGCAAGGGAGCTTTATACAAACCTTGTTCTCAACCTTCCGCAGAAGCTTCTTCTTTCCAATATCATAGATCCTTAAAGCTTTACCAACGCCGGCAGCGAGACGGCCTTGGAAACCCAAAAGTGCCAAAGGGACGTCATCTGTTTCTGTCTGGAAACAAGGCAGTTGATACGTTTGTACGACGATAGAAGAGGTGAGTGCAGTACCTTGTGAAGCAACTCAAGTCCAGCACCATCATCTGTGAATCGGTATGTCCGAAGGAAACCACTCGAGCATGAACGAGGCGAGATGAGGGTATCAGCTGCAGTACCAACGACGAGGTGCAACTCTCCGCCTCTCGCAGCGAAGGGTACCACTGCTAGTGAAAACGCAGCTTCGTTACCATCAAGAGGAATGAACGCGACAGTTTTAGCCTTCAAGGAAGAACAAATGTCACTTTGGAAAGTGTAACGCTGTTATATAATTACCTACCTCTATAGGGTCAATGATTCGAACTGCTGACGCCCAAGTTCCCGCAGGCGCCTTTGGTCGGCCGAAATTTTCAGGAGGGAGATTTACGACTTCGTTGTCGATCGACTTCCCTTGTCGACGCTGATTGCGCATAAGCACATGAGTCAGTCCCGAGCAACACCAGGTTACCAAGATACATACGAGTTCATCAAGGCGTTTGCTTGCCGCACCTTCTCCCATTACTCGATGATCACCTTCTATCATATAGAAATAGTGGTTTGAAGGGTGTGTGATGAACTTTCTCGGGGTATATGATAAAGGTATGGAGTCCTGCTTCAGTTTCGTTCCAAGTTTTGGTATTTGGAAAATCCTGCATTGAACAGTTCGATGAGAGTATAACGACAATAGGAGCAATTATCCCTTACCGCAGGGTACTTCCAGCGATACCAATGAGACCCTCTGGACTGAGTTCTGCAGAGAAACTCCACGCATAGTCAAAGTTCTCGAAGATGAGTGGGGTAAAGTGCATGAGGTTTTGGTGAGTGTAAT
Source organism: Termitomyces sp. T32_za158 (assembly GCA_018857265.1). NCBI lineage: Eukaryota > Fungi > Basidiomycota > Agaricomycetes > Agaricales > Lyophyllaceae > Termitomyces > Termitomyces sp. T32_za158. The sequence continues at coordinate 12,852 of JABAJZ010000024.1, read as the reverse complement.
TAAGCCATGAACGCGAGGAAAGGGCCAGTATCGCAGGATTACGCTGGATCTGCACTCGAACCAGTCGTATTGGTCGTGTTCCAAGGAAACTAAAGAGCGGACGAATCAGGACTCATTTGATCAAGGACGGCAGAACACACACCGAGTTCGTGTGTCTGTAAGCTGACCATTGATTGGTTCAAGGACAGTTCGTAACAGGACACCATTCTGAAGGCCAATATTGACGAACGTGGTTGGCTGCGACTTATTGATACTCGCATCAAGCATATCGGCGATACAGATTGAGGAGGGCGGAGCTGTTAATGCCTGTAAACTAATCGTTTCGAGAGTGCTCTCAGGGTCCAGAGAGATGATCCGGACAGTTTGGTCTTCACAACCGACAGCCTACATGCTGTTATTGAATATGAACAGATGGAATGTAAAAGGCATACCAAATACGGCGTTCTTTGTCTGCCTTCGGGGACTTCACCTACGCTCAGAGCCAGGACTGTACTTCCCATCGCCTTGCGATCCTGGTACTCGTTGAGTTGACCATCCAAATCCAGCTCAAAGTACACCAACTCGGCCGAACTCAAAGCGACGACGACCTGCCTCTTGTTGGTCGTTGCGCTAACAATTGTCTTGCCTTCAGGTACTCTCCATTCGTTGACTCGCCGATCGGACAGAACATGACGGATACCGTGAGGGTGAACCTGGAGGAGGGCATCGGCCCCAATTTGTTGCACAGCGAGTGTGGGTGCGGAGGAGAGGAAGCCAGTGTCCTGTACTTCTTCTATCGTTTCGCCGATTGATAGTACGAGTGTGCCATTCACGAAGGACAAGATGATGTAGGAGTCAAATGGATCTAAGAAAAAGAAGATATCATCTCGACTGAATACGAATCATTGAAATGTTGTAGATTACCATCTTCTTTTTGTTTCGTGGTCCAGACAGCGTTAGGAATACCTGGGAGATCTGAGCTCACGGATTCCTCAACCTCCAGTCCATGTCGTAATGTCCTAAATGTACTTCGCGCACCGCGACCGCACGCTGCAAAAATTTGAGGGGCATCGGAGTTGGGTAGCACATTAAGAACTTTTGAATCAAGTATGGGATCAAGCGACTCGATCTCATCGGCAACAACCAAATTTTCGAGCGGCCGGGGACGGAAGTAGGCATGAGGTAGTGGCGTAGTTGGATCCTCCATGCCAAAGTTTGGGTAGTCAGTAGAGCTAAACTCGGGCTCATCGTCATCGTCGCCCAGTTTCTGGAACTGGTAAAGGAAGCTAGTATAAGGCTGTTAACCTAATATAAGAGAGCATGTGTAGGTGACGCACTGATTGCCAAACTCAGATGCAACAAAAAGGAAACCAGATTTAAGAATGCACAAACTGGAAGCAACAGGTACGGTATCGAAGTACTTGATCTTTAAGGACTTCACTTCCTCTTCCTCATGTTCAATTGTAACTTTGTACAGGTCACCTTCTTCACTTTGCAACAGGAAGAAAAACGCTCCCTAACATATGGTATAAGATAGAGAAAAACCCTGTTTCGTCGCCTCACCTTCATCTTGTGCATAACCGCCATGTTCTACATAAATTCAGGCAATCTCCCGTTAATGCTGGAATGGCGAGAGGCCCCACTACGCGCATGGTATGCTTTACCATCACCCCAAACCTCAGCATTCCAACCTAGGAGATTGACGTGATATTATAGCCGAAAACTCGTCTGCGAAGTGCACCAACATATCAATGCTGTCGTTCTTTCACAACGTCCTCAACCTTGCGCGCCGCTCAATCATCGGAGCCTGGTTCACAATCAATGTCTAAACAGTGGATTTCCATTCTAGAGAACACCACGTCTGAGCCTTGGTTATTCTCTACAAAACCGGGATCTGAGGAGAAATTGATCTTGGCTTATACTCTGCTCTTTCAAATCGTCCTGTATCTTTCTCGTCCAGAAGGCGGAGAGCAATTCTTGACTGTGAGTACCTCTCATATACCCCTTGTTTTATGACCTTCACATGGCGCCTTCTGTAGGCTTTTGGAACTGCTCCAGCACCCCCAGAATCAGAAATAGGCCGTGCTAGAGTAGCCGTTCCTATCATTTTGCAAGCTACAGTCCACCATATATCTACAATCCCGCTCAATTCGCCACTCCGTAAGGAACATCCGGATATTTTCAATATCTTTGGTGCTTTACAGGTTATCCATGACATGTATCTCACCGACACAATCCCTGACCTTCAAACTTGGACTGCTTTCTGGTTGAGAGCACAACCAGTGGTGATTGAGTTGGGTATGAAGCTTGATGAGAAAGGTTTTGGATTGCCAAAAGATGAGGTTGAAGAAGAATTGAATGAGTCCAAATAATAACCGTCCCTTATGCTGCCACATGCCGTCAATTTGATTTTCTGGTGCTTTCCATTGTTAATACATCATACACATATTGCGGTATCTGTCGATTATTTCCTAGGTTCGTGGAACATGCAGTGTTCAAGTTTCTGTTCCAAATGGCCTTTATAGCAACACCGGAGCCCCATTGTTAAATAAAATGCCAACGAAACGACAGAGAAAATAGAAACCAAGTCAATCATCAGGTGCTCCAAACGCCGATTTTTTTCTTGCCCCTCGACCTCGTTTTGTTTTCGTTGAACCTCGACCTCGACCTCGTTTTGCATTCCCGCGAACGTTAGAAGTTGAGTGTGAGGAACCACTACCGTTACTCGGGCATCCTGCAACAAGTTGTAAGATGGTAGTGCCATACATGCATTTTGACCTACTATTACTCCAGTGACCGGATTGACCACATTTAAAACAAGTATCTTTAGATGAGCTTCCTCCACGTCCATCAATGTTACCTTCCTGAGTAATAACCGATCTCGTTGCATTGCCATTGGGGCAGGCTGGAGACAAAATGAACAGGCAGCATCATGCAGAGTGGATCACACACCTGAACTGACATGTCCTTCCTCATTACATTTATAACAGGTCACATTCGGTGTCCTTGCATTTGCCGAACCCCCAAAACTTCGCTGCCGTTTGTTGTCACCCCCATCGTTAGGACAACCTAGGAGAAATGCAATCAGTAGTAAAATCCGGACGAAATCATCCTCAGAAGACATACTTGAAGCCCAATGTCCTGGTTGGTGACACTACAAGAAGTATCTCTTGAACAATGAAACGGGTGACTGCGAAGGTATAACAATGTCAAACCTTGAAGCATACGTCCGAACCTAGTGAAGATTGTGTTCCTTTTGATGACCCTTGTTCTGGTTCGTCATCCCATGCAAAATAACTGCAATCCTGCATATCTGCACATTTCCAGAATAACCGTCCTTGATTGGCAGGGGTATTAGCTGAGAGCCGCATCGCAGGTTTATTACAATGACATATTCGAGCGCTAGCTGCTCCAGGGTTCGAGTCTTGACGCTAAAAAGACGAATTAAAACCAATAAACAAGAGCCAAAGGAAGCATGTACGACTGAGTAAGGTCGCTTAGTTGGAATGACTTGTGGATCACCAATTGTCACATCCCTTTGGTAGAAGTCGCATGATTTATTGTTTCCGCACTCCCAGTATTTCTTGCCTTTGCTTGCAGACTCGCTGGTGTGGGCACGCTGGATAGCAGGAAAGCCACAATCACAGTACATCACGCTTCTCGCAGCACCCCTCTGCGGAGCATTTTGTTGGAGAGAAGGGGGCCTGTGAAGAGGATTGTTCAAGTTTACTACCTGTCGACCGTGACTGGGCTCAGTAGCAGCTCTGTTTATCACCGGCTGTCCATTTTGGCGGGACGAACTTGGCCCTACTTGACTGGTGCGGCTACGCAGTGGAGGAACGAGGTCTACTTGATTGTCAGCTGGAACGATGGCAAAAATACTGAAAGTTAAACGTGCCATCATCAGTGTCAGGAATATCAATCACATCCTCTCCTACACGACCTTTGGAGCGTGGCGCTGGAGTACCCCGCCCTCTGGCAGTCCCCCTTCCACGAGTACCTCGACTCCCACCTCGATTCACACCCCTACCTCGACCCCCACCCCTGCCTACGTCGTTATCATCGTCTCCACCATCGTCACTTCTACCACCTCTGTGGATTTGTTCGCGTTGTTCGCCATTGGCTCTGCCTTCGAGATAACGACGGACACTCTTCAAAAAATTTCGGAGTTGGTCTGGTGAGGAGACTAAACAAAAGCAGTCACTCACGGAGACAACCTTCTCGAACTCTCGTTTCGTAATGATGAACATCTCCTTGTACTGATCGATTGTTTTTTCGAGCATATTAGCCTTAGATATCCTCCCTTCACAGACCCTAACCATGTCACGCTCAGTCTATATAATCATATGTCCCATGTCGTTCATCCGAGGAGGAGATACACTCACCTCTCGCCTCAGCTGTGGTTTACTCAAACTTATGCCCAAATTAATTTGATTGTAACCCTCGACAAGCCCAATACCGAGCGTCGATGGAATCAGGTATTTAATACTGCCTTCGAACTTCTCGATGACATAGTCTCGATTGATAACGGTTTCTATATGTTGTGCGATGGTTGCGTCCGTACCTGAAAATATACGTTACAATGGTCGGCACTGGTTGTGAATTATCATACCTATCCCATTCTTGTCCATCAGCGTAACCAAGTCAGCTTCAGTCAGTAGGTTCGGCTTTGTAGTCTTCCCTTCTCGAAGTTCGCAAACAGAAGGTTGGAACTCCTCGTTCTCTCCAAAATCAGGCAAAGAGTGTCCCTCCCACTTGTCGTAGCGATAAACCTCCAAGTAGTTCTTTTCCATGACGACGAGGCCTAGGGAAAGACATGATGCCTTGCTGACATCGCACTATCCGAAACGCACCTGTAGCAGAAAAGTACTCGCCCCCACATTCAACATCCACAGTGGTCTGCCATCCTTTTGCGTCTTTCGAGCAGCAAGCCAAAAAACGGCGAGCAATAAACTCGTACACTCTTTTATCATCGCCTACAAGATTACCAGCATGTGCAGTCGGATGAATCGGAGGATGAGCTTTATCGTTGTTTTTGCCTTTTCTTGGGATAGAAAAGCCATCCCCGTTGGTCAATCTTTACTCCGAAATCAAGGCCCAGAACAAGAGAAGGTCAGATCGACAACTTACAAACTCGCAAAAGCGCCCCATGCTGGGTCAACAGTCTGCTTTTGAATCAGTGACATGAAATCAAATTGAGGATCAAATTGGTCAGTCTCAGTTCTCGGGTAGGAAAGAAAGCCCTGTTGATAGAGACTTTCGGCAATCTGAAAGACTGACATCAGTGTAGAGACGGCAAGTGTCACGAGTTGACGTACATCGAGAACCTTCTTGGGTGCCAGCCGAAGGAGTCTGGAACCGGCTTTCTGAAGCTCGACGGTAGTTAAAGGTAATGGTTTCCTGCGAGGAACTAAGCTATGAACGCAAGATAATGATTGAATAGCCGTGTACAGACCATTTCTTAGTCTCCTTCTTGGTCACCTTATTGACACGGCCTGGAGTACCAGGTAAAGTAGACAAGACGAAGTCATAGAGGGAGATAGCCACATGTCGATCGAATACGTGCCCTCGTTTCCACGTGAAAACTGTCTCTTCTTCCTCCCTAGTCAGGGAAAGATATATATACCAAAAGGGCTCCGAGACAAAGGACTTGACGAGATTGTACTTCTGAACGACGAAACCAAGCGTAGGAAATTGGCAGGGGCCTATACTCAATAATTGTTAAGTAAGCTCGGAGTATGGGTGCGGAAAACCTACCATAAGATACCACGTTATTTCCTTGCGAGAGTTGCGCAAAACTCTTTTGAAGAATCAACGTCTGCATGCGTGTAAAGGCAGAGCCAACTTTTAGATCAAGCATTATCCTCGCTTCCACCGATTCTGCTTGTGCGCGGTCTAGCTCGACAGGATGCTGTGCTGCCCGATGAATTTGTCTGCACTGAACGTATGAGGCAAACGTCTGCAGGAATGTTAGGACATACTGAGCAATGATGGCGCTGAACCGTGCCCTCTGAACAACAATGTTTCGCTTTGCTCTTCTGCATACATTTACGATTTCCATTCCGATGTGCTCTCCCTCCCGGTCACAGTCTGTCCAGATCATCAGTTTGTCCGCACGCCTAGCTTGAGCCATGAGGTTCTCCTCGATAGCTTTCTTGTCACTTGGAATGAATGTTTCAACTGGTGCGTCGAATAGCTCAAATGGATCACAAGAATTCCATCGCCTGTACGCATCCGAAAAGTCACTCCCCGTTAAATGGCCAGATACACAAGTCACGGTAAAGAAAGAGTTGGTCTGTGGGTAATTGAACTCATAATTCTTGATGTACGGTGATCTCGTCGCAGTCTAGGAAAAAGATCGCGTTCACAGGAATTAGTGCGGAAGATAATGACACACCGTGTTGAACTGCCCGCCTGAAAGAATTTGACTGATGGACTTGGAAATCGAGGGCTTTTCTGCAACGCATAGAACTCGCATGTAGTCTCCTCAGCCTTACGGGGAAGACTGCCCTGAGAAATCGTGATGACGCAGTTGACAAAGTATTATTCAAAAGAACCCAAGCGCATGACCCAAAACTCGCGACGCGCCAACGTGCTATTTGGTCTTGTTGTTCAAGGTCTTCTGAATTTTCGACGGACTTGCCAAAGTTGTCGATCTATTAGCGTGAAAAATGGCGATAAAAGACGAAGACCCCACCTCCATCACAACTGCCCTTCTTACCCTTCTCAACGTATCCGCCACTCGTGCTGGAAAGAGAAAAGTGCAGGTAGAGGTGTTTGTCCCCGCCGAGAAGCTCAACAAGAGGAAATCTGCAAGGATTTCGGAAACGGCCTCTACGCCTGAGGTGGACGCTGAAAGGCGTGAGGACAATGTGCCAGAGAAAGAGGAGACTATGCAGGAAGAGGGAAATGATGCTTTGGATACAACAGGTTCGTGCTGATCTACTTAGAATATGTAATGGCATTTTAAACTTTCATATCTTAGATGCATACGAGTTACATTTTGGCAACTATCCACCCATTTTGTCTGAATCGTCACGGAATGCAGCCGATGCAAAATCATGGACCATTTCAACAACGAGAAACGGGTCCCTGGGAACCACCGTAATTTCAGTTCCCGCAGATTCTATACTTTCTGAGAAACATGAGTCGTCAATAGACGTATATCACTTCCACTCCTACAATGCATGATTCTGACTCGTTGCTAGATTCTTGAGAGATTGTACGCTCCCTTTCGAGCTCGGCAATTAAAACAACCTCGAGGTTTGTTCCTACAAGTCGAAATCCTCCACTGTGACCTAATGGATAACAGAGCAAACGAATCTACAAAATGACCTTCTGTCTACTCTTTCAAACCGACGTGATTTATATCTCACGTGTACGCCGCTGGATACCCGGAAAAGTATACGAGAAGCAATTGCTCTTCATGCTGTAAATCATGTAACCAAGTAGGCCATCCATTGCATTTTGAGTCAAAGGCTAAGCTGTTCCTTCAGGAAACGCCGGAGAGTCCTGAAGAACAATGAGAGGCTGGCCCACGCCGCAAAAACCGATTCCAATGCCGAACCCCCCCTGGACGTCCAAGACCAGGGCTTTACGCGTCCTTCAGTCCTCTTCCTTCTTCCCTTCCGTTCCTCCGCTCTCGATTGGTATTCTGCCATTACGTCACACACTCCTTCACCATCGTTTCAAATTGAAAATCAGGCCCGTTTTACTTCAGAGTACGGTCTGCCGCCGGGAGCTATCGATAAACTAGCAGAGGCAGAGCCCGGGACGTACCCTCTCGATCATGTAGAGACGTTCAAAGGCAACGTCGACGACAACTTCCGGGTTGGTGTCAAACTGACGAGGAAGTCTGTCAAGATGTTCGCAGAGTTTTATGGCTGCGACGTCATTTTAGCCTCACCCCTGGGCTTAAGGAGATCAATAGAGAAAGAGAGGTGAGCTAATCATGATCGATCTATTCAACTTGATTGATCCTTCTACTAGAAATGCCGATTATCTTTCTTCTATTGAAGTGTTGGTGGTGGATCAACTTGATGCTCTCAGTATGCAAAATTGGGACCACGTCAAAGTGAGCCGATCATTTTAACTCATTGGATTAGTCTTTGAATCTTTGACTATTGGCAACAGTTCGTTCTATCTCACCTCAACAAACTGCCGAAGGAATCTCACGATACAGACTTTTCGCGTTTGAGGCCGTGGTACCTCGAGGGACAGTAAGGATTTTTGGTAGAGTATCGTTTCAGTTAAAGCTAATCTACACTCCAGCGCTGCTTACCTGCGCCAATCTATCTTCTTGGCAGCCCATGAAACACCCGAAGCTAGAGCGTTGTACAACAATGCTCTGATCAATGTTGCAGGCAAGATCCGGACACAAAAACACTGGTCGCCTGTCAGTGTACCTGAGGGTATTCAGCAGGTTTGTCTTACAAGCTTCTGAATGAATAGCAGAGATTTCAACTACGTTTTAGAATTTCGTTCATTTCGATTGCGCGAGTCCCAAAGACGAAGCTGACAAGCGGTTCAATTATTTCACCGCACAGGTCCGTTTTACCATCATATATACAGACGCTCTCACTGACAACGGGATATAGCTCCTTCCAACGGTCCTAAAATCCGCCGTGCAAAGTGCAAACACTGCAGTCTTCGTCCCATCATCCTTCGACTTTATTCGCGTGCATAACTACTTCAAGAAATACTCTGGGGTCTCCTTCGCTATCTTATCAGAGTAACTCCTCTTTCCTTTTCGACCCTTCGAATATTTATTGTCTTCAGGTATTCAACAAACCAAGACATTTCACGTGCGCGCCAGGCATTCTTCCAAGGGAAAAAGTCCTTCCTCCTCATCAGCGAGCGGTTCCATTTCTATAAACGGCACGTACCCTCGTTCTTTCATGACCTGCAAAAGGAGTAACAATGCAATAACACAGATACAAGATTCGTGGTATTCACAACCTGATCTTTTACGGTCCCCCGGATCATCCACAATTCTTCACGGAGCTGTTGTCATACCCGTTCTTGGACGAGGGAGTTGAGAGTTCTGATGTGACTTGTCGGGTATTGTATTCCAAGTATGATTGGTTCCGGCTAGAGAGAATTGTGGGTACGGAGGCAGCAGCTGGTTTGATTAAGGCAACCTGATGATGCTAATGTAGTTCCATCTTATCGTTATCGTAAATTGGTGAACAAGATGGCATTCACACTAGATGATATTTTTAGAGCAACAATGATTGTACGGTTCGATGGCGTAGTTGGTTATCGCATCTGTCTAACACACAGAAGGTCCTCAGTTCGAACCTGGGTCGAATCAATGGCAATATATTTTGTGCCAGAACGTCACATCAAAACTAGATTGTACAAAGGAACATATGAACTCTTCAACTCAGGAGAGTATTTTATCCGTGACATTTTTCATTATCCTAAAAATCCTCGCCTGCGTACAAGGGTATCTTTATCCTCTACAATCAGAATGCAGTCGTCGAGTCAACTTCAATCGTCGGTACGATTGACGCAATGAACTTGAGGAACACCACGAGATAGAAATCGACGCGCATGCCTTCCACTTCATCGTCCTCGCCCGTCGTACCTTTATCATCCTTCCCCAGCCCGCTTGTCTTCCTCAAGAACGGCCACTTCTTCTTGGATGCCGAATCCTTGCCTGTCGGAGAGCCACTAGCCTTCTTCCGCGACAATTGTTCCGCCACGACGCTGTTGTTCATGCGTTCTATTACTTTCTTCATCACGCTCGCATGTTTACATGGATGCACGGAGGCAGCTTGGAGAGAGGCAGAGTGGATGAAGGGCTCGATAGTTACTGTCTTGTGAGCATGGTCGGCTGAGATGTCTTGAAAAATTTGAGAAGGGGTGAGTGGGGTTCCGTTCTGTTAGAAACGGATGTGATGAGAGGAAAAACATGTGCAGCGATGGGAGAAGGATGTACCTCGTCGTAGCCGATTAGCCAGACACGAGGCGTCTGGTAGTATTTGTCGTATGTTATCATCACATCATAGGTGCGCACTTGCAGAAGGTTTCCTTTTGCCACCTCGACATTGCTGCAAGAAATAGATGTGAATAAAGGAAAGGGTCACTGATAGAGCCCACAAGCACCTGGCATCAAGGACGGCTGGCTTACTCGCCGTCGCCTCATCCTTCTCTTCAAGATCGTCTTCCTCCATATCGGGGATATCATCCAAGTTAGGCGTCTCCTCCCCGGCACCTCCAAGGGAGACATTGCCAACGCCCGCGGCAAGACCATGGTCGTCCCCATCCAAATCTGGAATATCGTCGATCACCCCTGGGTTAGAATCGCCATGAGTCTTGCGCCCAGCGTGTGTCTCAACCCATTCGTCTGCCTCTCCGCCCGCAGACGAGTCACCGAACGAAAGGAGGCGTTCTGCGTCCTCGTCTGCATCAGTGTAGGCGAGAGACGTCGCTCGGCGGAGGCAGGGCACTCCACGAGTGACGAGGTACTGTTTGTCGGCTGGTAGGAAGTCTCGTGCCTTCGATGCTTCCCCTTTTTCCCTGAGCGACGAGATCAGTCAGATAATGTGCCGACGCTAAGGAGACATGAGCGTACCATGACCATACTGGGAACTTGTACACCAGGAAGTCGCCTGCTGCAACGAATTCCTCTGGGATCGGGGGACATGTGAGTTATAATTGCACGCGTCTGAGACAAAGATCGTGGCGTACCAGGTGTGATTCGGCCGTGTTCTTTGAATTTGCTCTCTTTGAGCACCTGTCAGCGTGAACGGTGAGCTGATCGTTGTGTAGTTGGGGAAGAACGAGCTTACGGGGCTGAGATAGTCCCGGACTGCCCAGAATTGCGACTAATGATACATGAGTATGTAACGGTGAGAGAGAACGAAAGAGATACCTGGAGTGCTTGCATGTTTTAGAAGGGCGAAGGAGATGTCTACTTGACCAAATCGATTTCACTGCTACTCGAGACTCCACGTGCCTCTTCTATATATACTTATCAGCGGCTATGTGGCTATGATCGCTTAGACCGAAGAACAATTAATGAAGTACACAGTGGCCAAAAGGTACTGGTAGAAGAACAATGGATTATGACCCAAACTCATGAAAAAATGCGCAGTACTCTAAGATAGTCGAGGGTATGTGCATGGAGATCCAGAAGAAGAGCGCTACTGCACAGATATGGATGCTGCCTGTTTCTTTTCCTTTTTCTCCTTTTTCTCCTTTTTCTCTCCTTTCTCCTTCTGCTTGAGCTTCTTGTCTTTCTTCTCCCCTTTCTCTTTCCGGTCCGAGGATACGTCGACGTCCATAGCACTCTTATCCTTGGTCGTACCTTCCACCTCCTCAGTCTCCTGATACTCTTTTTGATGTTTCTTTTTCGACTTTTGATTGCCCAGTTCCTCTTCCACTGCAACAACAGTACTTGTATCGTCGCCTTCCGTTTTCTTCTCTTTCTTCTCCTTCTTGCTTTTCTTTTTCGACTCCTCAGTCGGCGCGACACCCTCTTTTTTCTCCTTTTTCTCCTTCTTGCTTTTCTTCTTCGCCTCCTCGATTGTTACACTCATTTCGACGTCATTGGCACCTTCCTTCGTTTTTCCTCCTTCAGCAGGCGCATCCATCTCGACATCGTCAGCGTTCTTCTTCTTGTCCTTCTTGCTCTTCTTTTTAGTCTTCTCCGCCGAGGTATTAGCAACCTCAGAGGTCTCCCTTTCCTTCTCCTCCGCCGGCGTGCTCATCTGGACGTCTTCATCTTTCCTCTCACTCTCCTTACCCTTCTTCTCTTTCTTCTTCTTCACGGGCGAGGCAGCCGCAGCCTCAGTCGCAGGTTCATCCGCGACCTTGGCTTTTTTGTTAGTAGATCCAGTTTTGGCCTGAACACATGTTAGAATAGTAACAGATAGAACTCGGCTTCTAAAAACCTGAACTTACAAGACTCTCCTCTGCCTTCCTCTTCTTATCCTTCGTATCTTTCTTCTCGCCCGCGGGTTCATCTCCTACAGACTTCACGTCGAGCTCCTGTGGCTCGACATGGATGGGCTTTGGACTCGCAGCATTAGAAGGCGTTGGCGTCCCAAGCGGTGTAGCATTCGGCCCGGTGGCCTGCGACCTTGACTGGCCCCAACTACCTCCCCTTCCTCCTCTACCACCACCTCTGCTTCCTCTCCCTCCGTAACCACCACGTCCTCCCGAACCCCACTGTGCTGCTGACGGTCCAGATGTCGCGGGTTGTGGGGGATAGTTATTCTTAGGCGCACTGGATGCATCCTACAAGATTCGGAACGATCAAAATATTGGATTTGTTTGTTAATAACGATAATAAAGGGACGTACGGTTTTAGGACCTTTATAAAGGCCCTTTTGGTATTTTTCAGCTTCGCTGATACATTGGGTATGGCCTTTGTATTCGGCGGGTGTATTGAAGGTTGTGGAGCAATCTATACAGTCGAATCCACCATGACAGCGCGATCTGTGTTGGTCAAGTTTGGGCTTTTTTACTACGTCGTTGCATACTGAAGCAATTGGTTAGAGATGGTAGGTATTTCAAGAAGCACGAGCCAACCATGACACCTATATGGAGACGGTCAGCTAGTAGCTAAAACCAAGTGGGCTAGCTCACTGGAATGAGACCATTGAAGGTCTCTAGCTGTAGCTGTAATTTTACGAGAAAAACGAATGACAGCCTTGATAGCTTTTCCTTGGAAACATCTTGTCACGTGAATTCGATCGATCACACAAATTCACACCCAATGAGCCGCCGTTTACTCAGTATCAAAATGGAATACCACTTGGTCGGGGGAGCCTCGCGGCCGACCCCAGGCACGCTCGTGCCTGATTATGTTATTTCTCGTGCTAAACAGCTATGATACAGACATAGGGAGAGGAGGGTGGGTAA
>JABAJZ010000023.1:1904-55090 GCA_018857265.1 Termitomyces sp. T32_za158 | reverse complement strand
GAGATCGCCGTGACTTCTCTGTTAGAAAATTTTATGAATGATTATTATATTGTTACCGACTCAGACTAGTATATAAACTGTAACTAGCTACTATTGCATGGGTCGTCGCTGAGGTCAGGAATGGAGAGTGCAAGCACGAGAAAGAAGACCAAGGAATGAGTGCAGCCATCGTTAAAGCAGTGCTAAGAGGGCACAGTCAAGACATATGAAAGAGTGTGGCCATGCAGGGCCAGTGCTGGCTTGACTTGACCAGTGCAAGGACATGACAATAATCATATTGAAGGTGTAGAAAAAGGAATATACAAAAGCTACCATATGCATGAGGATATTTGTATCTATTAGTATCTAAGGTGTCTGTGCAGCCTGGTACCATTAACAGCTACCACTGAAAACAATGAACTTCACCCGTTCTAAGCTTCTCTCTATAGTTCAGAGCTCAAAAGACTTAGTGCACTTAAGTCAGCAGACTTAAGTTGTGATAAGATCTTTTGTTTTGCGTCTTTCCTCTACCGCCACAGTACTACTGACAGTACTGCCACTCTCAGGTTGCCATCTTGGGCGACCATTTGTGACTTTGTCTACCAACCCCTTGTACTGACCACCCATCGCTAGCGCCCCATGTGCGCTAGCATTTCATTTCTTTGTTAAGTTACTTCCTTCTTTCCTACCTGCTTCCCCACTGCTGCTTTTCTTGAGGGACTGGGACTCCAACCGGGACTCTCCTACAAAAACACACTGCATGCCCAACACAATAGTTGAATTGGGCATCATCACCATACCACTGAGTCAATGAACAGGGAATTAGATAAATGAAGAACTCGGGTACGATCCTGTTGCGACAGATCCGAAACGGGCAAGATATCTCCTGGAGGCGTGCTAAGATAGTCAGTATAGAGTCACGCGCGGAATATCATGTATGTCATGCTTAAATAATGAACTCACGTGATGGTATTACAAGGCTCAAGCTTGAATTTGAAGAATCAGATATCAACACGACCCTTGGAAGCGCGTTTTCAAATCTCAAGACCAAATCCTCCTTGAGGTATGGACGGGCAACCTTCGCAGGAAGAAGATTTCTCCGCTCTGTCCGTATCCGACCGCTTAGCTCACAAGAACTGGAAAGCTCGTGTCAGTGCCTACGAAGCTCTTGTTAAGACCTTCCAAACGACTGCCTCGGATACTGATCCCGCGTTTAAGCCTTATATTAACAACCTTGACCTGTTAAAGAAAATAGTCACCGATTCAAATGCGGTAGCACAAGAAAAAGGTGTAGAGTGTTTGGTGGCATTCGTCAAATTCGCCGGGGAAACTGCTGCGAAGACCCGCGAGGCTGTGATGCCTGCTTTAGTGGACAAATGCTTTGGGTCAACAAGAGCTGGAACAAAGGCTCAGGCTCTCGAGCTGACCCTGCAATACGTTGAAGTTGAGAACGGAGGTACAGGAGTTGTGGTACGTCCAATAGGTGTGCCCTCTGTATGTGATTTATAGCTCATTCTTACTTCATTCTGAAGGATGATATACTTCTTGGGCTAGGAGCAAGACAACCTAAATCTGTAGCAGGTTGTGTTCTTGTATTGAAAGAAATCATTAGGTTGGTGAGCATCTCAGTCGTCCATCTGGTGGACCTTTACGCGTTGCTTTTTAGGGTTTTTGGTGTTCAAGTAACGCCTGTACCTCAGCTTCTTAAGGCTTTGCCAAAAATATTTTCGCATAGTGACAAGACAGTCAGAGCGGAAGGGACAACGCTTACCCATGTACTCTATCAGTACCTTGGATCTGGGATCGAGCCATGGTTGGCAGACTTGAAACCTGTTCAAGTAAAGGAGTTAAAAGAAGCTTTTGATGCTATGGAGAACGACGGGAAGGGAAAGGGAACGCTCAAACCTGAGAGACTCACCCGCCAACAAGCTCGTGAAGCAGACGCAGTTGGGAGCAGCAACGAACAATCAAAGGATGCCCCTGGAGAAGAAATTCGAGGTGAGTTTTCGTGTTTCAGCTTTTCTTCTGCAGTAAAACCCGCGTACAGAAATCGACCTTGATCCGAGGGCCCTTGCGGAACCGATTGATATTGTTTCAAAGATTTCGCCAAGTCTCCAAACAGCACTCAAGTCCGTAAAATGGAAGGAACGTAAAGAAGCTCTCGACGAACTCCTGACACTTTTGACCTCAATACCTCGAATGAAAGAAGCACCTGAAATAGGTGAACTGACGAAGTCCCTTGCATCTCGAGTAGCTGGAGACGCAAACATCAACTGTGTCATAGTCGCATCCTCCTGTATTGAAGAGCTTGCAAAAGGGCTAATGCTTTCTTTTGGGAGGTATCGAGAGGGTGTAGTTCCCTTGATGTTGGAGAGATTGAAGGAGAGAAAGGCCAGCGTCACAGATGCCATTGGAAACGCTTTAGATGCTGTCTTTTCCACAGTGAGTTTTCATGATGCCCTACGCAACGAGCTGATAATGAACTTGTGGTACAGATGACATTAGCCGACGTAATCCCTGACATTGAACCAGCGATGAAATCCAAAAATCCCCAAGTAAAGGAAGGAACTCTCAAATTTTTGAGTCGATGCCTTACGACCTCGTCTTCACCAATCCAAGCTGCACAGGTCAAGCCTATTTCAGAAGCTCTAGCAGCTTTACTTGAAGATGGGTTCGAGGGTGCACGAAATGAAGCGGCGATTTGCCTTGGAACTTTGATGAGGATGGTCGGTGAACGTCCTCTCATTGCAATAATGGAGGGTTTGGCGGACGTACGAAAAGCCAAAGTGAAGGAAGCATATGATAAAGCCATGGTGAAGTGCACGTCGACTCAACCGGCCCCGTCGAGATCTGTACCAAAGACCTCTGCACAACCTCCTATTAAGGCCGCGTCTCCGAAGACTGTCGTTAAACCAAGTTCCAAAGAAGATCAAGTCTTAAGCACGAAAGAACCGGCCAGCAAACCTGCTCCCAAGGCTGTTGTAAGACGAAGTCCTTTGGTCTACCATTTTTACTCAACGATATCAACAGTTTAAAAAGCCGCCTGTTTTGCAGAGCTCATCGGCTACTAAAAAGCCTGCTGTAGTGGTTGCACCTCCAAAAAGTTCCAAACCTGCTCCCTCGGGTACTGGCACCCTTGACACATTTAAGTATAAACATACACCAGAAGATGCAGAAGTTCTCGCCGCTGAAGTGTTACCTGCCGCAATAATGTCCGACCTTGGAGACGCAAATTGGAAGACTAGATTAGCTGCCCTCGAAGAAATGTTTACTTGGGTCGAGGGCGAAGTCGATGCCCTTGATGCTGAAGTTTTAGTGAGAGCATTAGCGAAGAAATGCTGGGCAGAGAAGAATTTTCAAGTATGCTTGTATTATTGTCTTGCTCCTCATGTCCTCACGGCTAATCTATCTCGCAGGTTTTGACCAAAGTCTATGCTGTCCTCTCCCTTCTTGCTGAAAAGTGCCCGTCATTTGGGAGATCGTGCCCTGCACTAAGCGTTGGTCATCTGACTGAAAAACTTGGAGATATGAAGCTTAAAAAACCTGCCGGTGATACTTTACTGCTTTTTGCTGAGAAAACGTCTTTGCAGTTCATCTTGAACCAGGGTATGATCACATGCATTGAACATATTCTACCACTTTTCTAAGAAAGTCACAGCCTATGAACCCCTGTCAAAGCAGAAGGCCCCAAAAGTCCTGGCTGATGCGATTGCTTGGATAAACACAGCTTTAATGGAATTTGGCACAGCTGGCCTGGCACTCCGAAGCCTTATTGATTTCCTTAAAACTGCATTGCAGAATTCCAATGCTACCGTTCGAACTAGTGCTACGAAAACGTTGGTAACAGTCAAATTATTTGCTGGTTCCAGTAAGCTTCAGCAGATGTCACATAAGCCGTTTTCTCAGTTGTTCTGTTTCACTACAGGTATCAAGGATTTCTTAGAAGATTTAAACCCCCAGTTATTCAACACTATAACGTCTGAATTTGATAAAGTTGATGGAACTCCCGTTCCTGAGCCGACTCGAACATCGTCGGACCTGAGCATGGTTTCATCTGGACTTGGATCGGCTGGCAAGGGCCAGCACAGTGATCCATTAGATGACCTATTCCCTAGAGTTGAACTAGACAGCTTGTTAAAGGGGACCTCGATTTTAGCAGACGCAAAAAATGATGCGTGGAAAACAAGGAAAGAAGCTCTTGAGACCCTTCAAGCGATTCTAGATCAAGGTAGCAATAAACGTCTTAAAGGCACCATGGGTAGGCTTTCGTTCTATCTCTATAAACAGTATCTTATGAATATCAATAGGAGAGATCGGCCAGATCCTTAAAGCGAGATTATCCGACCAAAACAAAGCGGTTCAGACATTAGCTCTCGATATTATCAGCCGCATTGCAATCGGAATGGGCAAACTATTCGAGAAACATGCCCGTCCTCTTGTAGCCCCACTTTGCACGGTGCTATCTGACCAGAAAGCTCCAATTCGCGCAGCAGCGCTTCAAGTCTTGACTTCTATCGCCATGGCTTGTGACGGTATTGAGGCTCTTGCTTCCGGGATAGCGACTGGATTGGAGACGACAAACCCCACGCAGAAAGGTACACTAATGAGTTGGTTGGCGGACTGGTTCAAAGAACACCCTTCCGTCTCCTCTATCGATCTCAAGTCTTGGGTCTCTCCTGTAGTAACATCGCTTGATGACCGCAGTAGTGATGTGCGCAAGGGCGCACAAGCCTTGTTAGCTCCCTTGATATCCTCCGTCGGTTTCGATTATGTCCTAAATCAAACCAACTCCCTAAAACCTGCTTCTCGTGCAAGCGCTGTTCCTCTGATTCAAGCTGCTCGCCCAGAACCTCTATCCAACTTGACACCTGCTGCAGTGCATATTACGACACCAATTACTACTTCTGGCCCATCTGTGTCACGTAGTCCACCTCCGGAATCCCCACCGCCGACAATCCTCCCTCCATCCGTTGCCAAACCAAAACTCGGGGTTCGTCGTTTACTTCCTCAAGGGTCCAGCCGCCCTGAATCTCGCTCGGGCACTCCTGTTGAAGCACCAGTTCCTTCCCGTGTCAAACCGGTCACTAGCGGTGTCAAGCGGCCTGTGGCCATCACAGCTCCGTCTGCATCTCCTGCGCCTTCGTTAGTGTTTCATGGGGTCAATTTGGATGCAAAGAAAGGGAGATGCGGTAGAGATGCCCAAAAGTGGATTAACGAAAGTGGACCCACTCGCAAAGATCTCGCTGATCTTCTACAATCACAAATGGAGCCGCACACTTCGAGGGAGCTCGTTCTCCGTTTATTCAGTCATGATCATAACGCTGTCAATGATCATATCAATGGCTTGACCGTTATGAGTGATTTCTATCTCAATGCTCAGAATGCGGATGAAACCATCGAAACAGTTTGCTTGGCTAACCTTGATTTTCCCCTCAAATATGTTTCCATTAAGATCCACGAGCCGCAGCCCAATCTCGTTTCCAAATGCTTGGACGTTATTGAAGCTGTGCTAGCTTTTCTACGAAATGTTAACTATCAATTAACGGACGGAGAAGGGCTGTGCTTTATTCCTACGGTAATATTCAAGGTACCTCTGATCTCGACTTTTCGTCAATCCATTCGTGTACTAATTTGTATCAGCTTGGTGATGCCAGAGAACAGGTCAGAGTTCGAGTTCAGCAAATAATCAAGACCCTTCCAAAGGTCTATGCTTATAGCCGTGTATTTCAATTACTCCTGGATTACGGGCTTAAATCCAAAGTTGCAAAAACTCGGCAAGGGAGTCTCGATGAAATTGCGGCTCTATTGAAAAAGTCAGGAATGGGGGCATGCGAGCCTACAAAAGCATTTCCTATCGTCGCATCCATGATCTCAGACAAAGATTCCTCCGTTCGTAAATCGGCACTGGGTGCTCTAAGGTATGCTGTCACTTATTTATGGCTAAAGTGACATTCTTGCTGACATCTAACCTCGCAGCGAAGGATATACTCTCGTCGGTGAAAAGGTTTGGTCGCTGGTTGGCCCACTTCCTCCAAAAGACAAGACGCAACTAGAAGAGCGTCTACGCCGCGTGCCGGGGCCTAGTTCCCATGAAAAAGAAGAGACTGTATCCTTGCCTGCTGCCTCCTCGGCTATCGCTCCTGCTGTAGCTCGCTTAGCTGCTGGCGTCAGCAGGCCTGGTTCCCCTGTGGTTTCACGTGTGACCGCCCTACCTCGGCCATCTAGCCCGTCTGTTGCTGCTGGCAGCTCGCGACTTGCCCGTCCGACTTCGCCTGCCCATACCATACGTTCCGGATCACCAACTATCTCTCATGTTAGTCGGTCGGAGTCACCTGCGCATGTATCACAACGGTTACCATTGCTTGACAATCCTTCCGGTTCCCCAAAAGAAATTGCACGACCAAAGAGCCTTTTGCCTTCGCGACTTGGCCGTCCCCGTGCGGTGTTCTCTACAGCAACTTCCCAGACTGCGAAGACTCTTATAGATGAGCTTGCACCCTCCGACACGAGCCCTGAGCAAGGACTGTCTCTCACGGGAAAAGAATCCGAATATTCCATGCATGTACCTCCCTCTGAGGACATCGCGATCACTATTTCAAGTATTCTCAGCAGCGATGCCACCCGTAGTGTGGATGCTCTTAAGAAGATACAGAAAATCTTATCTGTCGGACCCGAAGTCGGACCTGAGTTTCCCCTCTATCGTGAATTAGCCGAGCACGCGGAAGGCTTGATTGAGACAATCACTTTGCAAATGGCCCATGTCTTCGAACGTCCCGAGAATCTGGTGCCTGATGATAATTTCAGGCTTGCGAAACATCTTATCCAAACACTGAATAACTTCTGTGATCACACAATGTTGGCGGAAACTCTGACTGTCGACATTTTGACCTCTTTGTTGGAAGAGCTGACCCTACGGCTTCTTGAAACTGATGATAGTTCCGTGAAAAAAGTGAAGGATTTATCACGTTTCATCAATATGATTATCTTGAGGTTATTCGCAACCGCTAGAAAGATGTCAATATTTCGGTGAGTGTGTTCGCACATGAACATTTTTTCGTTACTTGATCTTCGTTCAGTGCGCTCTTCGCTCTTTTATTACAGATTGTCAAGCCTTTCCCAAGTAACGGCACTTTACCCGAGTCGAAAGAGGCCAAAGTAGCTGAACTAGTGTTGAAATGCGTTTGGAAATTGGCACGCAACATACCTCAAGATTTAAGTGAAGAAAGACTGGATCCTGTCGAGTTGTTCCCTGCAATAGAGCATTTCTTGCAATCTGTTCCTCCTAATGAATGGCGTGCACGAGCGACGAACAAA
The DNA here is from genome assembly GCA_018857265.1 of Termitomyces sp. T32_za158. NCBI lineage: Eukaryota > Fungi > Basidiomycota > Agaricomycetes > Agaricales > Lyophyllaceae > Termitomyces > Termitomyces sp. T32_za158. Next base: position 47,797 of record JABAJZ010000023.1, on the reverse strand, counting down.
GTTCCTTGTGGTGATATGCCATTAAGAACAATTAAAGTCATTATACAGCATGTTGTCGGTGAGTAATCCACTTTCACTGAGAATCTTGCGCAACCTACTCCTAATGATGGTTATTAACAATCAGCTCACTACGGTGATGAAGTATATGACCTACTCTCGGCTGCATTTGACGACCCATCCGCAACCATTGTCTATCCTTATGTCTACAGAATACTGAACTCGAGCTCTCGTCCGGATGCCCATAGGAATGGCAGTTCCAACGAGCAGGCTAAACATTCAGTTTCACCAGCGTCCAGTAGACCGACTTCTCCACAAGAGACTGTGTATTCTGTGAATTCCGTCGGGCATCGACGCTCACCCACCCACCGAACGAGCCCCAGTTCGTCCTCGTTCAATGGAAACCCTGTGGTCTCGCCGGTCACCGAAGAGCCTGATCCTGATGCTCAGTTACTTGCCATCATCAGCCACATTTCTAGCGAGACGACAGGTGCATTACACAAGGAGGGCATTACTGAGCTTCATCACTTCCTAAAACAGTACCCGCACAAAAAAACACGAGTAGACAAGTTACTGGAGTCGACGGGGACTGCTTTCCGAAAGTATATCACCCGCGCCTTAGCGAGTCGTGCTACTGAGGACGCAGAGAGGGAAACTGTGGTTGCCGATACTTTAATGAGTCTGTTCTTTGCATTTTTTCGGTGAACTCTTATAACATTCCCACAGAACTGGAGTCAAGTCATGACATACATGACAGCCTACCGTCATCACCCGGTGTTAGTCAGGATAAGGCTGTTAAGCGAATCAGCCCAGAAGTTTCTGCTCAACAAGACAAGTTATCCAGACTTCACGACATTTTCCAGTATCGATCGAGCACCTTCAGCACTATTTCGTCGCAAAGTCGGACAGTTCGGACTCCTCCCGGCTGATGTGCATACAGCTGGTGTTATCTGCTATTCTTTGGTTCTTTACATTGGATGTGTAAAATATAGATACGATAGTCTTGAAATGAAGACAGGTAAACATCATTTAATTGTGGTGGTGGTGGTGGTGGTGGTGGTAGTGATTAACGGCGCGGTCCGCGTGCGAACAGCCGGGGCCTGTACTACATACTACACTGTCGTTGTGTACCAGGTATGGTAAGGACGTCCTTCCTGCCGAGTGTTGCGAGAGCCATCGTCACAGCCATTTCTCCCCGGCCAGATAAGCTCAATGTTTTTTCTGTACTCTAGCTGACACTCAATGCAAAAACCTACCCGGGGAGTCGCTACAGAGTTCCCCCCTGTAGCCACATCGCATGGTACCAGAAGATGTCCCAACCAATGTAGCCGTCTCACACGACGAAGGATGAAGACGTGACGACCTGAACCTTTGGGAGAACACGGGAAAAACCCTTAATACCCGCACTGCTCATGGTTGACAGGTACTCATGATTATATTGATGAAATGTAATCAATTGTGATATTTGTGAGATGTGATAAATTGTGATCTTTTGGTGACCTTTGCGAGATGAGAAGAAATATATATAGTCAGGTTGTGTGTGCGATACATAGGGCGACTCAGCATCGAAGACTTGCAAAGTGTCATAGAGAGACAGATCTAGCAAAGATCTGCGTACACTTGGCAGAGTATGAGTTGAAGCATGAGCTGGTATGGACCAATTGGCCCCATGCCACAGCAAGCAGTGGATCACAATTAGCCAGAAAAAAGGAGCCAGTGTACATCAGGAATCCAGCCTGCAGAAGAGGTCTACAGTACGTGATCTGAACATTCTCCAGGAGGCGCAATGTCATGAGAGACATGTCTCACCCGTGCAGAATAGGATAAAATTGAAAGGTGAATAAGATAGGTCAATAAATAGAAAGGTGCTACTCTGTGTGCAGGCTTGCAGTGTGCTGAAGTGAGAGAGCACGGTGCACTCACAGGCACTCACCTGTGCTTATGCTGTGGCGACGTGTTAGACTTAGAGTGCACCAAGTGGCACAGATGAACCTGAGAGCTTCTGCCAAACACTGGCACGATGCCGAAGGGAAAGGGCTGGTGCCGGCATATGCGCCTGTTGCGCAGAGGCCTCCGAAAAAGCTCCCAACATACAATAAGTACTTGGAACCTCTTTGGAACCCGCTTTTGATTATTTGGTCTTGTTTTTCTACCGGATGCAAAAGTACACCCTCTCTGCACTCTGTTTCCTCGTACAATGACCCTCGTTGCTAAGAGTTCAGCTACTTACGATGCTGCAATGCTGTTTTGGAGAATGGTTACTCAGATTTTTTTCCGCGAGATACGACCTCGAGGCGCGTTCAACATACCTCGTGACGGACCAGTGATATTTGTCGGTGCACCGCACAACAACCAAGTACTTTTGGCTCATCTAGTGCTTAGAAGTTGTTTGTTCAACCAATTCCGGATGTAGTTTCTTGACCCGCTCCTTTTGGCCTTGGAAGTCTACAAAGAGACACATCGCCATGTTCAGTTCCTGACCGCTGCAAAGAGTATGGAAAGGAAAGCTGTCGGCTTCTTTGCCCGCCTTATGGGTAGCAGTGAGTCCTTGACTTCTTTTGTAATACCTTTGATTTTCGACCATGAAAAAGTTCCCGTCGCTCGGGCTGCGGATTATGTTTCACCTGCTACAGGACGCATCTATCTGTCTCCTGATGATCCTTGCCTTATTTTGGGCGAAGGCACAAAGTTTACCTCGGAACTAAAACCTAGGATGCAAATCATGCTCTCTAAAGCATTCAACTCCTTGGTTGCTGAAGTGAGCGAAGTGATTTCCGACACTGAAATGAGGATCAAGAGAGAGTTTGGTGGTGAAAGTGGTAAAGGAACGTCAAGGATTAGGGAGAAAGTCTCAGAACTACGACGAGAGGGAATTCAAGGATTGGACTTCAAGAAAATGCCTTATGTTGACCAACAAGATATGTATCGTCATGTCTACGAGTGTTTGACCCAGGGTGGAAGCATCGGCATATTCCCTGAAGGTGCGTACATATCAATAACGAGTAAGGTGTCAACCGTGACGAGCCGATCCAAGGCGGTAGCCATGATCGCACAGATTTGCTACCTTTAAAGGCTGGGGTGTCAATCATGGCTTTAGGTGCGATGGCGAACGACCCCAACGTCCGTGTCAAGATTGTTCCAGTGGGCCTTTCGTACTTCCATGCACACAGATTTCGGTCACGAGCGGTGGTTGAATTCGGCAGTGCTTTCGATGTTCCTCAAGAGTATATTGAAATGTTCAAACAAGGGGGAACACAGAAAAGAGAAGCCGTAGCGGGAACTCTCAATCTTATCTATGATGCGTTGAAAACCGTGACAGTCAGGGCTCCGGATTATGATACATTGATGGTTCGTCGAATGCTGTTGTTTTAGTCTTTCAATTCAGTGACATATATTACCTAGCTCATACAAGCAGTTCGGCGTTTATATAAAACTCCTGGTCAACACTTGACGCTTGGCCAAGTTGTAGAACTCAACAAGCGCCTTTTGGAAGGCTACACTCATTTTAAGGATGAACCACGAGTTCAGAAACTCAGAGAAGGGGTACTCAAGTATAATCGCCTTGTGAGAGACCTTGGTCTTCGTGATCATCAGGTATCACGCTTCCTTCCATCATTGATCTTTGCATTGATCTTATTGTGCTAGGTTCCCAGAGCTCAGAAAGCAGGTTGGAAGACTTTGGGCTTGCTAACTTACCGAATCGGGCTTCTTATGGTTTGGACGATACTTGCGCTACCAGGCACTATCCTCAATGGGCCAATGTTCATTCTGGCTTCTTTGATATCCCGGAAAAAAGCAAAAGGTCAGTCTAATTTGTTGTCATCTAAATTTGCTTACCTGGTTTCTAGAGGCCCTTGCTGCATCTGTCGTCAAGATTGCGGGACGGGATGTCCTAGCGACTTGGAAGGTTCTCATCTGCCTAGGCGTCGCTCCACTTTTGTACATATCCTATGCCTTTATTGCCACCCTCATCGCCTTCCGGGCTAGGGCACCTCTTCAGTGGAGAATTGCCACCCCGTTCTTGGTCTTTGTGGCATTGCCTTTTATGAACTATGCTGCTCTCAAATTTGGTGAGGCCGGTATGGATGTCCTTAAGTGAGTACATTATTAGTTGTGGCACACACTGTTCATTGACACTGGTATTCATGGAAGATCACTACGTCCTCTGGTTGTTGCTCTTGTTCCTGGCCAACAGAGGGACCTTGACAAACTCAAACGTATCAGAGAAGACTTGTCTAATGAAGTTGCTGACTTGATTAATGATTTTGGCCCTAAGCTTTATGAAGATTTTAATGAGGTATTAGCTCATAGTTCTGTCGCCTTGATTTTCCACTCATAAGGAAACTTTAGTGGCGCATCTTGGTTCCGTCTGCTAGTGCACCTCCGTCAACTGGAACACCTGGGTTGTGGCGTAGAAAGAGCAGTACTGGGGCGGTTGACGCTCAAGGTCTTGGGTTGACCCATCCAATGACATGGATAGACGAGCGCTTGTTCGGTTGGAGTCGGAGCGCCCGACGAGGAACAAGTGTGTGGAGTGGAGTGTACGGGGATGAATCCAGCCGCATCGGCACACCGGACGAATCTGACAATGATGACACTGGCGACTACGACAATGTGATTGGCGTCGTTTCAGTAACCGACGAACACTCGATTAGTCAGAGACCGAAAAGTCGTCAAAGCTCTTTCGCAGATTTACAAAGACTACGTAATCTCTCGACAATTCCAGACCAGGGCTTGCATCCTCGACAGGGTCATCGCTTACGAAAAGATAGCCTTTCGGACAGTGTTCATGTTGCGCGACTTGCAGCGGTCAATCGAACCGAAACATTTCCCGAGGCGACCGACAATCTGAACGACGAAATCAACAGAAATCGATCCAAGAATAGTCATATGGATTAGTGGACAATCCAATTTTTTTCTATGAAACACGACGTAGTTACGCGCGTCTCGTCTGCAGTTATAAATTTTCAATAGATTTCTCGGGAAATTCAACTGCACCCCGCAGTCAAGATTTCAACCCCTGTCTCCGTAATTCTGCGGATACTTTGGTCAAAATCGAGTAATAACCGAAATACTTGTTACACGGTACGTACAGGAGGGTTTCTTCGAACTGGGCACTTCTCTTCCCATCAACTGTGGTGGCCGTCCAATTGTCTGGCCAGTGTATCTCGTCCCAATTACTGCCGAAATTAATCATCTGTCAAAGTCGCTTGCATTAGCTTTCTCCGCCTGATGTTTCTGAATGGGTATCAACAACACACGGGTTCAATAGTGAAAACCTGTGTGTGATTATGGAACAATCAATTCCTGATCAGGTTGACAGTGAAGTCGATCTACCCACCATCCCAGGCTTCATTGTACCCACAGCTTTGTTCTTCGCGTAGTGTGGCACATTGGGAGAACAATGAAAGAGGTCATTGACACCGTGCCCTGTGTAAGTTCGCACGGTTGCACAACCATTCGCACGTGCTATGGGCTCTCTGATTCCTGGAGATTAGTGAGGGGTCGTGGAAAAACTGAGCATGGAAGACGTGCATGACTTTTCCAATGTCGCGAAACAAAGCGCCTGGTTTACATATCTTGATTGATTCGTCTAGACAGCTGCGAGCTGTGCGAATGAGTTTCTTCGAGTCTTCATCAATCTCGCCAACAGGATATGTAGCATTTAGGTCAGCATGGTAACCTGTGGAGAAGCATTTTTGATACAAAACTGGCGACAGCTGCGAACATGTCAGCCTACCTTCAAAGTACAGGGACACATCTATACAGTCAAAGCGCTTAAGGTACTATCTATCATTGGGTATATACACACTCACCGATGTTGATAATATCTCCTTCACGCAACTTCCTCTGGTCCGGTATCCCGTGGCAGATGACTTCGTTGACAGACCTAAGGACAGCGCCAATTGGTTCGTGGCCGTGGAAAAAAAGATTGACATACGTGCAAACAGATTTCGGGAAATTGCGATAGTTCAGAGGGGAAGGGTAGGCGTTCCGCTCGATCGTCGCATTGTGCACGATCTCGTCCAATTCGTCGGTCGTAATTCCCGGGCGGACATGCGAAGCAGCGAGGTCGAGAACTTCTCGAGCTAGCTGTAGCAAGCCCATGAGTGAGAAGTTCTAGTGTGTATTTGTGTGCAACGCACACGACATGATGTTCTCATTTTGTCCTGTTCTTCGAGTGTTAACAACCTAGGGGGTTGGCCGGCACGCCTTGCCTCAGAAATAGGCTTGCCTGGGTGATTTCAGGTTTAATATCGTTATTAGCGTGAAATGTGTTACCATCAGCTGCGTAATCGGGGCGGGGTATATGGTCCGGAACGACGCGAGTCTTACTGAGGGGGTAGACTGGCTGGATTGAGCCTGTGAAGGCATAGTTGGGAAAGGGGTTATAGGTGCCATCTAGCAGAGTGGGCTTGAGTTGGTGAGTTGTGAGCTGATTTCTGCTGATTTCTGACCTTCTGCTTTGCTAGATATCAGAGTATGGATTGCTTTGTGTTGTTTCTAGATGACGATGAGATGAGTAGGCTTATATGGTTCATGGAATACCTGCCCCTGTAGTTGAAGATGTAGTCGTTGCGTGTATAGGTCAAGGTATGAACTTACATCCTGATTTGAAGCATTCTTGTCCACAAAAGAAGGAGCCCTTGACTCCTAGCCTAGAAGAGGTAAGGACAGGAGCTAATAGACAAAGGCAGGACATACTTGTTGCATGTCGGGCATTCTAGGCGCGAAGGTGGATTGCCATTAGGGCAAGAGGGATTCTGACAAAACACAACGGTCGACATTGATTTTCTCAAAGAAGATTGATGAACTGAAAATGACCAAAACTTGTGTTTTTCTATATTTAGTCACGGACAGGGGTAAGAATTAGATGAGGTGATATAGGTAGCAGGGTAATGACGATGGTGGGTTGCAAGGTGATTATATATGTCGAGGTATATTGGTTATGATGATTAGAGAAATATACGTAGGGGAGGAAAGCAATGATATGTGACAACAAGGACAACAATGAAGGCCAAAGAGACCAAGGGCATTAGAAAAGGTAAGTCGTACAAAAAAAAACGTCTGTTCAGAGAGGTCTGTCAATGATGATGATGAGTGGATTGATTGTGGCGTGTGGCGACTAATGAGAGACGACCTCGAGCTTGAAAGACGACTGTGTGTCGCGACAGGCCCGGGCCAAAGCACGATAGTGATCGGGACCAAATACTTGGAGGAGATCCCTTTCGTTCTGGGTGATCCATTCTACAGGAGGCAGGCCGCGAATGGTGCGGTAGGTGACCTCCGGAAGGCGTTCCTCAAAGGAGATAGTGACGAGGCCGGTGAGGAGGCATTGGATGAGGTTCAAAATGTCGTTGACGGGGGGACAGATTTTGCGTACGGACTCGAAAGTGTCGCTGTGGAAGACCATCTGCCACTGCACGCGGCGCTCTGGGGAAAAGAAGGAGCTGGCATGGATGGGGAGCTGGAGCTTGAGCTGTGGGCCGGCGGGGAGGCCGGCAGAAGAACGCCAAATTGAGGAGGTCTCGAGAGAGAACAAAAGCCGGTGGTCTGGAGATGGGGCGTCGGACCACTTGTGCTCGCGGACAAGCCTGGTCTTGAGGGCGTGGAACCAGCGGTGTGCGCGGGCATATGTGGCGCCGAGGGCGTCAGCGGTGGTGAGGGGGATATGAGTGCGACGGGCCCAGTCGTCCATGTTGCGGACGTCGCTGGAGAAGATGACTTCTGGTCTTGGGCGGGCCATGATTTGTTTTTTTTTTCTCCGGCTTTTATAGAAGGGGAACAATGAACATGGCACGATCACGATCGAGCGTCGGTCGAAAATACACGTGTCCCGCCTTCCTTCCTTTTCCGGCCATGTCTTCCTTCGACGTCTATCTTGCCTACCAGCGCCAGCTCCAGCATGTCCAGGTACTCTTATCTCCTGGGCCCTCTCTACTCACCACAGCTCCCTCCAGATCTCCCCACCACTCGCCGCCATCCTCGCCCTCACAGAGCTCATCGAAAACTCCACAGGCAAGTCCATCTCCCACCCGGCGACCCGTATCTCACTGGTCATCAGCCGGCACAATGTTCGAGCTTGTAAAGGATCTCAATGATGGTGCTCGGGTCCTCAACACACGATCTACTAACCCAATCAGTCTCAATGCTGGATGCGAACTGTTCATCACATTCGTCACTCTCTTTCCGCACGATTCTGTCGTATGTCCTTTCAAGCCGTCCCCTGCCTCGTGTCTCATCGCCAACAGAGTTTCGCCGATCTCAAGACAAAGCTCATACGGCAAGGACAACAGTATGCCAAGGAAGCCCTCACATATCGTCAGAAGATAGCCGAACTTGCAGCTAGTTTTATCAAGGATGGCTCCATCGTCTGTTCCTCTCAATTTACCAGCCACCTGTCGCTTCTGATCATGTCCAGATTCTGACTCATTCACACTCGAGGGTCGTCATGCAGACCCTGTTGCTGGCACATCAACACAAGCGAATATCAGGTCTTTCAATTTCTATATCCACCGAGACGTCCACATTGCTCATCCAGTCCTTTCAAAGTCTTTGTCACCGAAGCACGTCCTCGCGGTCTTGGGTCAGTCTCCTGGATTACATGTGACACTAACCGGTCTAACGGCTTGCCCGGCAGAATCAAGACCGCCGAGGCTCTCACCGCGGCAGGCATTCCCAGCACTGTCATTCTAGACTCGGCTGTGGCATACGTCATGGAGAAGGTTGACTTTGTCCTTGTTGGATCCGAGGCCGTGGTAGAGAGCGGGGGCCTCATCAACGCCGTGGGGAGCAACCAGATAGCGATTATTGCAAAAGCAGCAAACAAACCCTTCTATGCTCTTGCCGAAAGGTTATTCCTTTGGTTGGAGCTAGTTTCAACGAGGCTCATCACATCTTCTCTTGTTAGTTACAAATTTCATCGCCTCTTCCCGTTATCACAATACGACCTGCCAAACCAAAATGCACGTATCTTCTCATTCTCACGTCCGAAGCCAGTTACTTCTCCGCGGCCACATCCTCAAATATCCGCGCCATCCACAGATTCCGGGCCTTTGGATACCACTTCTTCAAATGTGGCGCCCACAACGATCACACAAGAACAGATATCACAGAATAATCCCGAGGTCGATTATACAAGGTGGCCCAGCGACTATCTTGTCCTTTTATTTGGTGCTGAGATGAGATCATCTACAGGCCAGATTTGATATCACTTGTTTTCTCCGATGTCGGCAGCCTCACGCCCGAAGGTGTCAGTCAATACCTTGTTGGAATGTTCGCGGGTTAAAAACATGACGACAAGAACATGTGGCATTCATTTAATGCCAAGGTACCCACATAGATCATCACGATAGCCGATAAACTTGGCACCGTACGTATACATCAAGGTCAGAAATCTTTGAGAGAGCTCAATCCTTACGTACGGGGCCTTGACGTTCAACAATGGTCAATAGCCTACACAGTACATATGTAGAAATATCCAATTTTGTATCCGCTCCGATCATACATTTTTGCCTCCGCTTACTGCTCCGACAAAATTCAGCTGCAGAGGATTTGTGATATCTCTCGGTTGCACTACGGGTGGTGGCTGCTACTCTGCAGATAGCGTAACACTTTGGTTTTTTGGCAAACCTACCTTGCATGAAGCATTTTCTGTTTTCCTCTGACTTCACCCGTGGAAAAATTAGAATTTAGCATTTTGGCAGGCCGATCATTCTAAACAAGCCTCTGATAGTGGTTTGATAGCCTAGGACCCCGAGATGTGCTGTCAAATGCCTTTCGAATTTTTTGGGGAGGGTTGGTTTCCTCCGGATGTCAGAACTCTTAGAGTCCCTTTTTTGTCACCAAAAATATTCTTGATGTTCGTGTTTGCAGACAGCCTCGAGAAGGCAACAGGTTTACCGCTTCTCTTACCATTCGGCCAAAAACCGTGCTAAGGCACCAACTAATGCAGTCAGGCGGTGACTTTGGTTTCACTGGGTTCCTAGCACTGTTCTGAATCGTCTGTTGTTCATGCTTTGAGAGTGTGGTGAACCAGCGGCCATTGGATCGACTTGTCACAATCTTCCTCTCCACCATGAAATCTGATCTGCTGGATCGACTGATGCTCCCGTTGTTTGACGGCCTTTGGGCTGCATGTGGCCTGTACCATCATTTTGAACCCAGATACCCGGTTATTGAACAGCCTATGCCCGAAATATATTTCGCCAAACCTGTGCGTTTTGGTGAGTGGGATTTTGGTGGGATAATCCGGGGTCCTGATAGCCTCCGATTTGGTTGAGACTCACCTAAGATGTCACTTAATTTCTGACTCAGCACAAAAAACGTTGTTCACTTTCAGCACACCATCTTGATAGAACGCTGAACAAGGAAGCCCTTGATTGAATACGGGCCTTGTATATTTTGTTTTATTTTTATTTTTTCCGTTCTGCGATGCAAGGCTTGCGGTATAAAGGCAGGCATCGCTCCAACTTCATGACAATCATCTGATCTTCCATCCATTCCCCTTTGCTCATAATGTGTAGATGGCGCCAGTAAGCCACAGTTTTCCCGAACCCGATCTGTACCTATGCGTCATACAGAGTCCAACACATCTATGCCTTGTGCAATCACGTCTATAATCTGGTAAGGCTTCTTCTCCTGATGCGCCTGGTTCCAGGGAGTCTGACATCGCGCTCTACAGCCCGACGAGATGGTGAGATTGCGACAGCACCATCAATCGGATTATTTCAAATTTAACCATAGATTCAATGCGGCGATCGTTGGTGCAAGTTTAGTTCAACCCATCCTGGCGGAGCAGTGGATTGCGGGCCAAACTGCAGAAGTACTTGTTGGCAATAGTGAGTGCGTGAATCTGGCCTTCTACTCCATGCTGATACCGGTCATCCCATTTTAGCCGACAATTTCCCCAACAGCACAGTAAGAATATATCTCATAATCAAGAAAACTCCATTGATCCAGTAATGATAGATCGTACGTTCCAACAGAAGTGCCAGGCTTGTCTGCAAGAGGCCTCTCGTCAAGGTGGACAGGGTGGAGGCAGAAGATGAATCCTACTTTGGAGCCTTTCTGGTTGTTTTTGGATACGGGTAGTCAGTCCTAGGTTTCATCTCCATTGTATTGAAAAATATTCCTTTGCACGGATTTGTCGTCACATCTTGCATCAAGTCCATGATATCGGAAAAAATTCACCAAAAATGTCTTTTTTTGTCTGGTCATAGGAGAGATATTCGACATGACGTTGAGGTTGATTGTGTGAGCGGACAGGAAGCTGGCACAGTTTCAAACCGCCGTATTACCATGTACATCCATCTTTGAGGCGTGCATCTTGAGGAAAATTGATGTTTCTGTCAGCTCGTATGCGGCATAAGTACCTCTTGACTGCGGACCAGCGAGGCACCTGTCACTGTGGGGCTGGAATCTGTGGGAAAGGGGATTAAGAAACCTGTCATCTGCTTCTTGGCCAGCTTTTAACTGTCGAAAAAGAAACTTTCCTTTGTTCAAAGACTATTCATTAGTAATTGACAAAATTCTGGAAATGAACATATTTCTTTTCCAGTTTTTCCCGAGGAAACACTAGTGGGTGCCAACAGCGTGTCCAAGGTGATGATCGATACCGGGAGACTGTGGCCTAATCGTGCAAAGAAAAACTGTTTGAGCTCGGAGGGCAGAAGATTTCTGTCTACCAATTTCTAACCAAACTTTCGAACAACGGTATCAGCATACACTGCCGAGAGGAAAACAAGTGGTTCAATGCTTTTATGTCCTACAGCTTCAAAGATACACCTGAGATAGCCAAAAGTGATAAGTAGTTAAATTGTTAAACAAGGATAAAAACGAGACCATGCGAGACCGCCACATACGCGCAGAGGTCGCCCTTGGACGATTCTCGGATTTTCATTAGCAGCGAAATAACATTTCAAGTGGCATACTTCGTGCTGAGATGACATGACAGAGAGCCCATATGGATGTGGGATGGAATCGTATTCGGTGTATGCTGGTCAACGTAACTGATCAGGCCAAGAAACCGCACGAAGCCTTGAAATGAACTGCTAGGCAGGCCAAAATGGACATTCATTGTTGTCTTTAAAACTTCACTTGTTTTCTCTGTTCTTTTTCTGCATACTTCTATCGTGTACTTAAAGATAATTTGAACGGGACAGAAGTAAGTTGAATTTGTTGAGTCTTGGTGTCACTTCTGCCGAAGGCGCCGGAGCAGGCGATCAAGTCAATTTGATGTCAAACGCGTCAGACCGCCAGTCGCCGAGCGGAGCCTCAAATACAGAGTCAAATATTCATTTGTCATCGAGGTACCAGTGACCTCCAGGCTCGACTGGTCAAATTCATTACCTCAGCGTATTAGTCTACATGTCTCTTCGCCCCCAATGGCTCTTCTCGCTGGATTCTCTCAGAATGAATCCGTCTAATAACATTCCAATTGATAAACAGATGTACGATCGAGCAAGAGGTGTTGAATTTCTCTTTCGTTTGGGATCATCACTTTCGCTGTTTGTGAAAACTTGTCGCAACACATGAGGCTCTATTCAACTCCATATAGACCGAGTTCAGCTTTGTTTACCGCAGCAACTTGGTTCCATAGGTTCTATATGCGATACTCACTCGAAGATTTTCATCGTCAAGTACTTATCTTCCAAAAAAAAACGCTTGTGGTCACTCAAATCTGCCTTCCAGGACGTTGCTGCTTCAAGTATCTTCCTTGCGACAAAGACCGAGGAGTGTGGCCGGAAACTGCGAGATGTGGCCAGGGTCGGACGAGCGAAAATCCAGAATATAGATGCAAATAATATTCCTCTGGATAGCAAGGTATTACTCCTATACCGAGCTTTAATTCTGATTTAATGCCGTACAGGAGGTTGATCAATTTTCAAGCTCGATACTTCATGTAGAAGAATATCTTATCGAGGCAATCTGCTTCGACCTTGTAGTGGAAAGTCCTCACGCTGAGCTCGTCGGGCTCTTTGACGCGCATGAGGAGGACATTTTAACCCAGGAGTATACATGGTGTATCGCGCATGATTCGTGCGTCATCTTTTCTATAGACTGATTAACTGTCATCAAACTTTGCTTTGAATAGATATCGCACGCCCTTGTGTATTTTGTACCCCCCTAAGGTTATTGCGGCCGCCTGCTATGTTCTAGCTCAACGCATCTCTGATGGTCCGAATTCCCCTTCCCTCGATGCGCGAATATCCACATCAGCGCCTACCGCTTCGTTGCCAACACCACCTTCACATAAACCACCATCACCTGACGCATCCCGATATGCCATTGAATACTTTGCTCTCGGTGAAGCAGAACTTGTATCCGTCTCAGGTTTGTGTCTTCTAACCTAACCTAATTTAACCTGGTACTCTCCTATCCCTTGGTTTCTGATTGAATGACAGAAGCTCTGAGTATTCTTTTGGAGTTTTACTCGGCCCAAGATGCTACCATTTACCCCTATCTTTCCTCCATCCTTGCGGTGCGTAGAGTCTTGGATGGCCTTCTGTGGGTACTCATCCTTATTTAGGTACCCCCTCCATCATCGCCACAGCCCAACCTCTATGTTAAAAGTGTGACTTCAGTCAACTCTACTGCATTGCAACATTTGTCTGCCGATGTGTCAGGCAGAACACCAAACTCATCTCATGGTGGAGACACACCCTCTAGGAATCTTTTTAGTACCTATGAAGCAGAATCGTAGACTGATTGTCAATTAGCATATAGATATACATAGTTACAGTCCTATCAAGTTAATGTATCACATTTTTCGAGGTTTATACTAGCCACTCTCCAATCTGTGTATTGGTCGGAGCAAGCTGCAATCTTTTCACACCCCCTGGAATGATTTGCGGATCTTCTGGAGGTAAAGCCTTCAACTGCTCAGCTACATACGTTCGAATAATACCCTGACGCAGTAAAGCATGATATTCAGCCGTATCGCCTGGAGGACGCGGATCATCGGACATCCTGGAAACTACATCTGTTGTATCCAATGAAGCGAGTCCTGCAGACGAGGGCGCCTCTAGGGGAAAAATGAAAACAAGACCTACATACAGGATCAAAGGCATGGGATATTTACCGTCGCTTTTTCCATCCCAATGTGATTCTGATTCCGTCACATTTGTATAATTAATGCGGACTTTCTGGTTAGGGATTCCGATGGGCGTTAAAATATTCTGGACTGGTTCGGGATGCTTGTCGAAAAATGTGAGAAAGCATATCATACCATCGTTGTATACCTGGGGACACCTACGTCGGGAATGGTTGAAGTTTCTACCAAGTGCATGGCAGATCCTACCCAATACATCAAGAGTTCTGCGATTGTTGGATTGTGTGCGTTGTGCTTGTAAACGTCAGTTACAAAGGCATGTGTCCATCCTGAAAGGCTGCATGAATTGCAAGCATATTATTTGATGATTACGATTTACCTGGGGAGAATGCTCCGAAAACCCATCTATTGTATGATGTCAAAATGAACCAATGAGTCCGTTGCTTAATGCAGAGATCGTAAACCTTATGTTCATCATTTTCAGTCAAGAAGTTTTAGATGCAAGAGAAACGACAACCTTCGCCCAAAGCCTGTGGTGGCTAACCAGTTTTTCGGAAATCGGAAACGCATTTCCCATTTGTCTGAAAGGTGGAAACTAGTTGAAGAGCAGTAAGGCACGTAGCAGCTCGTGTAGTGCATGTCAGCGCTTACCGATGTACATCTTTGAAACATCTGTATATCCTTGTCGGACAGTATCCATGGGGGTTGAAATGCTACGACTAGCCGGGTCATAGACAATCCGTCTGCACCACCATCTCTCCTTGACCAGGAGGCCACTTGGAATATGCCCTTGTCTACGTCTTGTGGGTCATTAACTAGGTGAAAGCTGTAATTCTTCAAGGCCTCTGGAAAAGCGGCATGCATGGCACTTTGTATCGTTTCTAATGGGAGGGTAATCCAAGGAACCATTCTACGAATGCTTCTCATTCACAAAGTAGTAAAAATGAATCTTTGTCGACCTACCCGGTTATTGTCATGGGATTCCCTAGTTCAGCTTCGTTTGAAGGAACTAACAGAGGGCAAGGGATGGTCAAACTTGATAGGTCCATAGGTTTATCAGGTATAAACCTTGTCCCTATGTATATGCGACCGTCACATTAGGTCGCTGAGCAGCGGCGAAAAGTACAAAACCATACAGTTTCTGATTTGCTGACCGAGCTCATCGTTCGACAGGCACTTGATACCTTCTAACCTTCTCCACGACTCTGGAACAACTTGTAGATTGTTCTTGTGGCTTTTATGACCGCGTTCGGGAAGTTTTTGGCCAACACACATCTCTGTTAATCGACATGCCGAGATGTAGTATCTCAGATTATGCATGTGCATCTGGTTTCAAACGTCAAAGGATTTGTGTGGGCTGTAGTTCGATTTTTGCGAGGGTAATATGGGTTAGAGGCCACATTTGGACGAGAGACCCTTGCTTTTATGTACTGTGTCGACATCTTGTTCTTAGATGGTTGACAACAGTGCCCATAAAAGGAACTCCGGGAGTATATTGCTTTTTGTACGGTTGCCTTGCAAACTTTTCGCCAATTATGTAAATCAAGTCATTTGTGCTTCACGATAATAGCTCCAAGAAAGAAATGAAGACATAGTCAAGACATAGTTAACGTTGGAATTACAATCAACTGAATCTAACAAGTAAAGCCGAGCCGGGGATATGTATGTAACGTTTTGCCTAAAATGGAACACGTCGGAATCGCACTCGACGAACCAGTTGGACTACCTGTCCCATTAGAACAAACCTCGTTACAATACTGTGACCCGTTATACAGAGTGAACCACGCTCTGATACTGCCAGTCATTTCCATAGCGGGAAAATTAACCACTACAGGATACGCACTGCCAAAAAGTCGCCTCGACATAGAGAACAAGGTGTGCCAGTAGCTCAGAATCTCAACCTTCACGACTACAATCACAGCACAAGTACCTATCATCTTGCATGATATGTTCGCCTCCGAGTCGAGAGTAACATTATTGAAAGGAATATCCAGTTAAAACTTCAGAATTCGTTACTGGACACTCCGGATCAACAATCCTCAATAATCATACAGCTAATTTGAAGACAACAGGTGACTGTAATTCAGCCTCAAGGTTCTCTGGCGTCTTGATGGACATAAGTCTTGGAACTCATGCCTCACGAGTACAGCAAGACAAAGTATGTTGTCCTAAAAACAAAACAATAGTACGTCGCGTCGAATCAGAGAAAGAACGATGGGCGCAGTCGCCTAGAAAGCACGTATGACTCCTCCATTTAAAGTTCTTCAGACCTAGTCAACTCCAAGGGTACCTTCACGTTCCCGTATAATGCATTCATTGCATTTTGTATGACTGAATCTAATTGGGTTTCTCACAGGAAGTGCCATTAGACGTATGCATTGACTGGATTTACATCCTAAAGTACAACAGCGTCATTCAAAAAATAAACAATGATTTCAGTAGTAAAGTACCAGTGGGATGTACATGCCGCCTGCTAAACAAGCAATTCCCTTGGAGACAGTCTTGAAAGCGAGTGCCCATCGCGTAGAAGTCCCTGCATTCTGTGTAGTATCGACCATCGATTATCTGTACAATGAACTAGTTAGCTCAGGACCTGAATCGTATGAAACCACAAACATTGTAACACATTGTATGAAAGATAGGAATGGACTAGGCTAAGAGAAATCATATTCCTAACTGTCTTTATTCGAAACAGTTCTTCAAGCAGACAGCTGCATGGATACCTCATTCACAAGAATCAGAAGAGAAATGCCATGACGTAAGAAGCTAGTTGCTGCGGTTATTCTGCAGTTCAGAGGATACGAAAGAAACAGATACACGGAAGAGCCTTGGTACGACTGTACCTCCTGTTACAGACCGACTTCGCTTGGACAACGAAATTTGAATCTTTGCCTGTAGAGTGGCAGTCGAATGTAATCGTGGCACGCAAGACAACAGTCTAATTTAAGTCTGATTGTCTACTGGACCTGCGCATGGTCAACTTCCACGAGGAACTTATTAAGAACAGGTGGGAGACATGCTCCCAAATGCGCCAAAAAGGGAACCATAGACGAGTAAGGGTCCGAACAGATGAAATGCATTATGTTCGAGTTGTCGTAAAACGAGACTTCTTGATGTTACAACAAACCACGGTATGTTACAGTCTCTTCACGTCTCAATTCTAATGCTGTTGTATGCAAAGAAGACGATGAAGGTCGTCTTTATATGTCTTGTAAGGCGTCACCGGAATCCTAAGCTCCACGGTTGCGGATTTTTGCGACCAATTGTACCTTTTTGCGCACCTGTTTTCAAGACAGTTGAATATATGGTCCTTCAATATAGATTATTCTTACCTCGTGTGCAAATCGCTTTCTCCATCTCTCACTGCACAGTCTCCGACGTTTGACGCCCTTCTTTTCGTGACGTTCGGTCTGTCGAAGTTGGATCTGAACCCTATTCCGATAAAGTATGGTCTGGAGGCGTGAATATGCGTCGCCAACGTTTCCATTTTTGACAAATACACTTCGACCTGACATGCAAGCAATGTTCAGAAGATAAAAATATTGAAGCAAGTTACATACCTGAATAGGTGGACGCTGGAGTTTGGTCACCTCGGCGCACCTGAGACTCGTCCGAACGCTCTTTCCATATTTCCGCAGGTGTTTTCTCTTTTCGATCTAACTGTTCCTTCACTTTAATATTTTTTTCTACCATATTGTCCCAGTCGCTGACTGGAGCTTGACTCGGTAAAGAAGTAAGCTGTCGCAGCTGTGATCGCAATGCTAGTGATGCAGCAAATCCGCGACGATAGGGCAGTGCATTCCAGACTAATGAAGTGATTGCTCTGAGCATTGAGAGGAAGAAACTAGTTTTCCCAATTCATTTGTGTTTGGCCGTGACGCGTGACGTTTCGCTCCGAGCCTTGATCTACCTCCAAAACTTCGTCCAGATTGACATGGCACCCGAGGCAGTTCTTGAAGAGTTGGAGGTCCTTACTGAGCTTGGATTTTGCGCAACACAATAACTTTTCTATTTGGCAGGTGCTGGAGTCCATATATCCAGAAGAACTCTCGAGTTAGTAATGCATCCATGCATCGTTTCCTCACCACAATACAACTAAGTCTGATATCAAGAATTATCCGATAGAGATATTGAACTTGTCGTCGAGCCGGACGATCTAGCTGTTGGTGCAGAAGAGCGTACGTTGATATGGGATACAACTTAAGCTAAATCTGATTTTTATCTACCTACTCAATAGTCCAAGTGACATTATGTGTTCACTACAGCGACGAATATCCAGATGTACTACCAGGGCTCTCCCTCAAGCCAGTAGAGGGAGAGATCGATCACCAGGAGCTGGAGAGTCTGCTCGAAAGTCTCCGTTCAGTGGTTCGTGTCTGTCTTGCTATACACGCGCCTCACAGATGTATCGCATGCAGGGAAATGATAATCTTGGGATGGCCATGACTTTCACTTTAATGTCGCATCTGAGAGAACAGTTATCGCAATTAGTGTGCCTAAGGGCGGAACGACGGGAGAGGGAAGAAAAGGAAAAAGAACGTTTGGCTCTCGAGGTAGGACCTGTCATCCATACGATTTGTCGTGACTTGATTTCAAGGTTGTCAGGAAGAAGAAGCGCGGACTCGAGGCACTCCGGTAACAATAGAATCTTTCAAGGCATGGAAAGCAGCTTTCGATAAAGAGTTCGCTATGCAACGAGCTCGTGAAGAAGAGGAAAAAATGAAGATCTTAACACCAAAAGAAAGAGAAGAATCTAAACGATTGGCCTCGCGTCTGACCGGTAAGCCTACGTCCTTTTCTTCTTCGCTGGAATGCTGCAACGTATCCAGGCCGTCAACTATTCGAACGGGGTGACAAAAACCTTGAGGACGACACGCTTCTGGAAGAAGGTACAGTTTCGGTTGATGCTAGTCAGTATGAAAGACAGGAAGTCGAGGAAGAGGAAGAAGATGAGGGAGTCACCTTCAGTGACAGTGAATAGATAGTAGAGAACATCGCCTGTCCTCACGGAACCAAATACCATTGGCCTAATAAGTATCGACGAGGATTTACTTCTATGGAGTCTAACTAAAGTCCTTGTAACATGCCTTGTTCTCCACCATTTCCGTTGAATACTCCACCTCCTTCTATTTCCCTGCATCCAAGCAGTGGCGTTCCTTCTTCCCTCAACCATCCTTCGTCATCTACGTAAAGTCGTCGGGTTGTCTCCTTGATTTGTCGTACAATGTCTTCTCCAGTCACCTTTAGCCATTCAAGTACTGGTTTGGTAGTCCACCTATCGACATAACCGTTACCAGCTTGGAACCACCCTAAATGGCCTCCAAAGGGAGTCAATTGCATAACAACAAGCCCGTTTCCTCCACCATCCATAGGAACATGTCGAACGACAGGATCATCCGCTGCATTGATAGCAAGGAAAGGAACTCTGATATCTTGAACTACATTGTGGCTAGAGGCCCAGCGATAATAGTCATGCGCTGTTGCAAACGGAAATGTAGGTGCAGAGCCACCAGCCACACAAGTGAAAGTATCGTCAAACTTTTCCAACGTCGGATTTCGTAGTGCAAGCGCAGGTGGCATGGCTTTGGTTACGCGATGTTCCGGATCTGACTGAAGAGCTTCTTCATGGCGTCTCAACAAGTTCTGTAGATTTCCACCCATGCCTTTGGAGTAGACATGTTTGCCCAAAAATGTCCTGAGAAGTCTGATAACAAAATCGTTGAGCTTCGAAGCGGTTGCAATGCAATCCTTGTCTTACCCTTCATTGTTCTTTTCAAGATCCCAAGGCTATAGAGAAATGAAAGTCAGTGAAACGTTTGGATACAGTGAGAAAGTCATTGTTACACAAGCGAGGGCACACCCAGATGTCATGCGCGATCTATCACCTTCTTCGGCCAAGTACCTTGTCATTACGTTTGCGCCAAGGGAAAATCCTAATCCAAGAAGAGGAGCGTTTGGGTATTTATGTGCGATATAAAACATCGCCTGCCTCAAATCATCCGTATGGCCGGCGGAATATAGTTGTGGGCTCGTGATGGGTACGCCCGCACCTAGAAAGAACAAGCCATTTCAAAAAAAAAGTGGGCGGAAATCTAGGCATGGAAAAGGCGTACATCCTCTAAAGTTGACGACTACAGCACGAAATCCAAGACCACCTTCTTCGACTGGCGCACAAGCACGGCTCAGTACGGCCCTTACGTACGGCTCATATGAACCTGTAATATTACACAATCAGTCAATGTATAGAAGAGTCATGAGAACCTTGCCTCCTGTAAGACCATGCTTCACAACGACAATCGGCACATCATCTTTGAGCTTTGAATCGTCTATTGGTGCAAAATCCAGTCCACTACACGAGGACGTCAAAGGAGGACGTCAAAGGAGTTCCATCCTGAAGGTAATAGACGTACAGTGTGCCACCATCCGTAAGACCAATATACGACCTATTGAGCAATAAATATTACTCAGTCTGATGCGAAGGGACCACGGACAGCCTGCTCGCCTATTGTACCACATCTTATCACGCTTGGAGAAGTCGCCGAGAACACAATAAATGGTTTGAAGATGTCCACTAATATGCAGAAAATGAGCTCAAGTGTAGAAAAGTCTTTGAGCGGCATACTTGAACAACCACCATATGGGTTGAAACTGGGCAAAGAGGCTAGGGCACCGATTCTCTACCAGAGTCCGAAACGATATCTGTTCAGTCTCGTCGGAATTGGTCTTCTTAACGGAGAGAGAAGCGGGTTTTGGAGCGAAATGAATCAGAGGAGTCTTGTCGGGGAGCCCATAACTGGCGATGCTAAAAAATGCTCCCATACAGCTAAGACCGACGATGCTAAAGAGGGCACCCATGTGTGCGAGGGAAGAGAGCGTGGATCCAACGTACACTTACGCAAAGAAAAGCTTTTGTGTTCTTTGCGCGGGTCCGGCTTAAGCTTGACCAAACGTCCTTCTAATAACCCCGGAAAGGGTGGGTACAAGTTGACATGTGGGTACTGCGCGTGAACGGACCGAGTTTGTATTGAAAAACATAATAGTTGCCGCCTGTTGCCGCTGATTAGCGCCGTCGACAATCAGAGCGCAGTAAACCACCAAGATACTTGTTCTCAAAGCTTCAGCGTCAAGCACCAAAGCTAAGCGCCAAGTAGTGTAATCGAACCGATGTGTGACACTGCGGATGCGAATCCAAAACGAAGTTCTTCGCTAATAGCCGGTCTTCACCTTCCCTGACCTGCCACGCCATGGTATACAAAAAATATCAATGCAGGGTCAGTCTCGCTTTTTCGCTCTTCCTATGTCTGTCGAAACATTGTTTAGTATTTTCACTCTGACGGGCGCTCCAAAGTACCAAGATGTAGCCAAGGCAATCATTGTCGGTTCGTGACTTTCCCCGCTGCAAATCCAGATTCGCACCTTGATGCAAAGATCACAGCTTCCTTCATCCGGATGATGCAGGCTGGCCGGGATTAAAGCCCAAGCCTCAAGAAAAGCGTGTTACCCCATCATCGCACAAGGATGTTACAGATAGTCTTCCTAACAAGCCTCATGTCTCAAGCTCTCCGCCACGGCGATTTGAACCACGCGCTGCTCCTTTGTTGTCTCAAGATGATCTTTTTCTTAAAAAGTTACTTTCAGAAGAGGTTACGACGATTGTCCCACTTAACCAGACGCGACGCCAGACTTTCGGGGTTTTTGATGAACATCGTGATCGTGGCACAGATAACAAACGGAGCAAAGATGACGCCTCGAGAAACGACAATAGGAACCGATCTCAGCGTCCATACGAAGACTTTAGCTATCTGGGTGTCAAAAAACCGACAAGTTCAGCTAACCCTTCAAGTGCTTGCACTCACAAGGCTTACCTGGTTGGTCAGCGGTGTGTATTCACGCGTATCGTCCGAACTAAACAACGGCAGGTATCTGGAACTAAGCGTAAACTACCAGAAGACTCGGACCCTTCTGGTTCTACGTCTAAACCCAACCTACAGCCTCAAGGTCTCAGGACTAGCCCTTCTAGTATCGATTCTAATGTTGTTTGCGCCATGCCTATTAGCCCTTGCTCTTCTACTTCTAGGATTAGACTCGAAGCACCTAACAGCCTAACACGGCTAGACCGGCGCGAAGAAGTAGTATCATTGTTTCGTGAACTTTCAAGGTCATTGCATGCTATCGCATGACAATATTAGTGAATGTGGAGTTCTGACTGCTTTATAATTCTTCCAGGTTAGTCTGTCAGGCTACAGAGGATGCTATAGCTCAGGCAAGAGATGAAAAGAAACTCAAAGCATACACTGAATTGGCATCTATGCTGTCAAAAACTTCTTCCAATGGCCCTACTGCCGTCACGCCTACTCTTGCGGACATACTTCTTCGCCACGCACAAGGCAAACAGCGTATTGAGGATAACAACGCAGCTATTGCTGGAGTCTGGAATAAAGTATTCGATGTCCTCACGTCAGATATCTCGCGCACGGCGGACTCGGTGCTCGCGGACGCTGTGAAGAAAATCACTGAAGCTGCTGATCTTGCTAGCAAACCAATTCTTTCTGAGGCCTCCAATTGGGAGAAGCAACAGTCCGGGCAACCTTCTGACGCTTCAAAGAGATTCGTGGAAGATGCTGTTAGGGATCGTTTTTCCAAACATGAAGTCGCCAAGGAAAGCGAGATGGACTTGAGGCGAGACCCAAAGCGACGTCGTGTCTCTAATATCTCACCCACACCTGACATGTATACTCCTGCGAGGTCGATCGTGAAGGATGAGCAAAGCATGCACGAGATTCTTAGCCAAATGAAATCGAAAATAGATGAACAAGCACTGTCGCTTCAGAAACTGATGAAAGAGAACAACGAGGTGTGCACGCTCCATCATTTCACGAATTACAGTTGCTGAATTTGTTTGGCAGCTTAAAGCGTCGCTTCAGCGACAATCTGGGGCCGCGCGTATTTGACACTACAGATGAATTAGACAAGCGATCAAGCTTCAGGCCTGTCCTTGATGCAAATCGGCTGAATGTATTTTTATATGAAGCACTTGCAGTTTGTACAATATGTCGAAGTTAAACAATCCAATCAAGTGAAAGTTGATGTCACGTGTTATGTTCAAAACACCTGGAGTGTTTTGGAAGTACGGGGACCGTGGCCTTCCTGCAGCCAGTGCCCAGACAACATATAAACTTTTTTCACTCACAGGCTATTATACTCGACCACTGCATGAATGTCATGACCTCTTCCAGTACCCCCATTCTCTTGACGACTGTCTCACCATCTTCACCTCCAGCTTCCGACACTGAGGATGCTTATAACACTGCTGAAGCTAGAATACATTTTGGTCTTCTGAAATCTCCGGAGAAGCCTATCGCCGCCATTGTCGCGCGTCGAAATTCATTGCAGACCGCCGTTCACAGCCCATCCCTCCGCCGTTCTCCTCGTCTTTCTACACCTCTACCTCAATTGCCTGTGCGAGAATATGACCAGGAACAACTGCGAGAAGAGATGACTGGGATGAACGTAGTGGAAGAAGATGAGGAGGCTGTAGACGAAGAAATATCTCGCACAGGAACGCCTGATGTGGAAAGGGATTGGCAAAATGGTAAGTGCAAAGTCAAGACATCCTTGATTTGTCTCATCACACATGTCATCTCTAGAGCCTCCATCTGCCCTAGCAATTAAAATAAGCCGGGCATATGACAATCCTTCTCCTCCTCCTAGCCCATCAGTTGACTCAGGACTGGCTGGTCTCGTGTCTTCGTCTTCTTCACCTCATCCTTCTCTTCCTCCTTTGATTGCTTCATTACACGATGCAACCAATGGCGTCAGCAATCTGGAGGATACCACACCTTCAACACCTTCTCATGTTGGTACGGGTTCGTCAAGGACTTTGTCACCAATTCCACCCACCATTCCTAGCACAAGTTCGAAGTCAACCCCTCCAGATCTCATCTCATTCGAGTCTTTTTCCTCTCCTGCTCCTGTTTTCCGTGCCATGTCGCCATCCATCTCCACGCCTCGACCATCTCATACAAGTGCCATCCCTGAAGTGGATAAACAAGCTTCAGGTCCTTTCAACTTTTCTAGTCCCCCAAAGGCTGGTGAAACGCAGGTCGTATCCAAGCCTACACCCGTCTATGCATTTTCTCATGGGGAAGACGAGGTGGGAAAGGTAAAGGATGCAGAGAGTATAGCCCAGGATCATCAAGAGCAAGCAGTCCTTCACTCTGTATCGCCTACAGAAGAAGAGACTCCTGTAAAGTCCCAGATGAGGTCTGCTAGCCATCCGGATGATTCCACACAGACGCTAATTAGACATTCAAGTCGCCCTTCTGGTAATGCCTCGCGATACCAGCGCTTTGACCAATTCGTCACTCGACTTTCTCATCCACAAAGGGCGTCTGCAGGCAACACGCAACCGCAGTCGATCCCTCATCTTCTTCAACAAGATGAAAGGACAATTCCGGAAGCAACAAACAGAGGGACAGAAGAGGACCCAGTCATGAATTCGCCACTCAAATCCACTTTCTTTCGTGAATTGGGGTCGCTGTCGCCCACCTCCAATGACTTACTCAGCTCGCTCGTTACTTCTTCTCAGCATTCATCGTCATTTCCTCTGACATTTCAACCGACCAAGGAAACAAGTAATTTACCACAACGAATCTTTCTCCAATCTTCCCCAGTTCCAGCCCTACCACAGACGCCACGTCGGTCTACTGGTCCGATTCGACTTTCGAGCCCTTCACGATCGACAACCAGAGATTCAAATGAAACTCAATTCCAAGCTATATCTTCGGACATTACCTTCTCTACACCAGCGCGACGGATTTCTATAGAGGACGCAATCGCACAGGGTTACATTTCCCCATTGAAAGGCTCTCAACTTCTCGCTAATACTGGTCGAGTCGCGCTTGACGGCGCACATAAGCCTCTGCTCACAATTCCGCCAAGTGACAGCCCTGCCAGAAGGGTACCGGCGCTCCCTGTAGTCACCACACCTGTATTACCAAAGAAATGGGAAGGTATGAGATTCGGCAGTCCCACTCGATCGTCCTCGCAAGAACCCTATAGTTCTGTTCAATCAGTCGCAGCTGGTTCTTCCAAAGGCAAATTTAGGGAACGCAGTGGATCTGTACCTCCTTCAGTGGGGACATCTTCGTCCTTGTTACCTACGTCAGCTTCTGATCCATATTCGATTCGTGAGACGTCGAAGCCCGCCAAGTTGCCATTTCCTTTGGTGCCTCCAAGGAAAGATATTCCGCCAACGATCCCAGAAGAAGACCAGATTGCGACTGACTCAACTATGGCTAGTCCCACTAAAATTAGTCGGGCAACGTTCTCTAGTCCTACTAAGTCAAGCCTGAAGCAAACAACGAGTAGAATTCCTACAAGAACCGTTAAACCTTACGCCAAACCCCGTTCAGATTTTAAGGTTGGCAATCCGTCTAGGACAGATATGCAGACGATGGATACAAGTAGGTCCGAACATGTAGGTCCAAAAATTTTCTATCTATCATCTGATGAATTGATCTTCTGGCTTTTTCCCTTGAATTTCAAAAATCAGGTTTCCAGCAGGACCTATCGAAGAGATAGCAAAGTCAAACCAACTGGAACAGTTGACAAGCCTCAAGCCTCACCTATCAGTCTAAAGCGGAAGCGAACTGTTGTAGAAATGCCTCCTCCAGTCAAGTCTCGGCCCGCGGTAACGCTGCGACAAGTACCTCGTGTTCTTGTTCCAAATCCCACGTCAAACTCCGGCGCAAAAGCTTTGCCCTCAATAACTGTCCCCAAGAAACCTCAGCAATTACGCCGAGTTATTGATAAACCCCCAGATGTAGCAACTCATCCATCGGCGCACCCAGTTGTTCAACCGGTGACATCTACTTCGTCTTCAGCTCCATCAACACAAACGGGAGCCTTAGTTCCAGAAGTAGAAATTGACGGAGTGAAATCAGATGAGATTGGAACTTTTGTTTCCGAAGGACCGTCAGGCGAAAATATCCTGGCCCCTGTTGAACTTATCGATACAGTTGCGCCACCTGAGCCAGTGATCCCTAATGGTGTTCGACGGACGACGCGCGTACGAAAGGTTCTTAATCCCTCTCTTATTTCAGATGCATTAGTCCCTGCAGATGTGAAGCCACGTCGTAAACCGAGTTCCCAGACGGGCGACACTACTTTTTACGGGATGAGCGCTACTGCATTGAGGGCTCTCACAACTTCAAACACAGTCAGGAACCAGAGGTATTTGGCTGCTAAGTTGGAGACTGAAATCATTAGAAGGGAAGGAGACCGACCAGAAAGTCCAGCCGTCAAGATTAAAACCGTCTTGCAACGCGAGCAAGAGGAAAAGAAGAGGAGACGAAAAGAGCGAGCGGTTAGGAGAGGGAGGAGTGGAGAAACCGGTGGGAATTTTGATGACAAGGATAGGCACAGCGATAAAGACACAGAAAACGAAAGTGATTGGGATGATCAAAGTGCCAGCCCTTCACCGAAGAGACATAAAAGAGGACCAGGCGACGAAGAGGAATACAAGACCCCTGTGAGAAAGCTCGGGAGATTGAAACTCGTGGATGACGATGACAAAGAGGAATCGGTGGAAAACGAAAGACGTGTAAAATGGGATCGAGGACTGTTCACGACGATATCTCTTGACCAGGTTAAGCTGGGGACTCGTCGTCCACCAATGGAAAATATCATTATCAAAGGGTGCTTAGCACCTGCTGCTAAGGTGCGAATATCATCTTCGTTTCTCCAGCTTGAACTCACCTTTTATAGACTTTGCCTTTGGATAACCTTGGCAACCTCCCCTATGCCGATATCCCATTGAAAGAGCTTGTAGAGGAGAATGTAGTGGTTAAGAGATTTGTTTACGATAATGATGTTGAGGCTGTGGAGGAAGTGATTGTGAAAAACACGAGAGCCCGCAATAAGAAGGGGAAGAGCTAAGTTTGATTTTTATTCGTACTCGTTATCCAGTCACATATATAACATTCATTTGCTATCATCTGCAGAAATGTATATACACTACATACATACAACACAATCACTGTGGTCGACGATAATTGATTCCGGCGCTGGCCTGATTCACAGGAAAGACAAGGACTTCGGCAATATTCACGTGAGGAGGTCGAGCTGCTGCCCAGACGATTTCCTCCGCGACATCCGTTGCAGTCACTGTTGAAGGGTATTCAGCGAGGAGAGACAACCGTAAACGGTTAGCTTACATGGATCAAGCCCGGCGTAAACCTTTGCTGCTGCTTTAGCATCACCTCGAAATCTGGTGATTGAGAATCCAGTTTCAACCATGCCTGCACAAAAGGGAAAAAGTTGAAATAGATTCAAGGAAAAGAAGAATCTAATTAGCCAAACCAGGCTGGATCTCAGTCACTCTAATTGATGTGTTGACCAGCTCCCTTAATAGTGACCCAGTGAATGCATTGACTGCATGTTTAGTCGCAGTGTAAATACTGCCTCCTGCGTATGCCTCGCGACCTGCGACCGAGCCAAGGTTGATGACATGTCCCGAGTTTTTAGCCTTGAATTCTGGTTGAACACGTCAGTTAGGTGGATGCACGACGATTGTCGATTGAATCAAGATACTTCGGACGAGTAATTGAGTTACAGAAATCAAGCCAAGTACATTTGTTGCGAACATTCCCTCGATATCTGCGTCAGCAATATCACCAACATGCTCGACACCGAGGACATATCCTGCGTTGTTGACTGAAGTGACGATTTGAGCACAATGAACCGATAGAGAGCACACAGATTACCGAGCACATCAACATCCTGGAGATCCTGAGGAACGGTGTCAAAGAGTGATGCAACTTGAGCTTTGTCCGATACGTCGGCGACCACACTGAAAAACTTCCCTCCCTGCTGAAGGCCGGATTCTTGATGGGCAGTAAAGCAAGCATCGGTTACTTTTTTCAAAGCATCGGCGCGCCGAGCGACAAGAATCACATTAGACCCTCCCTACGAATGTAGTATTGAGCATGGATGTACATTGTGTTACCAGGGCAGCGTACTTTGGCGAACAAGACTGCAGTCGCCTTAGAGGGATATTAGCTCAAGTCGATGAGGCAGATAAAGCGCATCGCCACTCACAGCTCCAATTCCTCCACTTGCCCCAGTTATCAGTATAGTCTTTCCAAGCAGACGCGAAGCGTTGAAGACTGACATATCAAAAGTCCCTTGTCAACGAGAAGGGAAAGGCCACTCAGCGTTATCGCTTAGCAGCTGATCACCTGATCGGAAATGACGCTGCTTGCAAATTTGGGAAATCTTCGGCATATACATCATCATCTCATTCGCGAAAGCTCATGGCGGATGCTCAGGTTCATCCTGGTTGGCAGACCCTTCTCGATTGGCTGGCAATGCATGGAATGGACGTCTCCTCTGCGTTATCAGTGCAGGCAAGAACTCGTCCTGGTTCGTCGTCTCTCATACTGGGTGAGTATAGTGACATTGATGCCCGATTGGAAGGCGCAGGGTATGGATTGTGTGCGCTCAGAGATTGCGATCCTGCAGTGCAGCTGTTCACTGTACCGGCTAGTGCCTTGCTGAACATGGCCACGTTGTCTATATTGTATCCTCACGCCCGACGCCATCTGACTGCGATTCAATTGATGTCTCTACATTTGTTTCTTTACAAGCCCAACGGTTCACTCCCTTCGTCTGATCCTATCTTTGGACCATATATATCCACCCTACCGCGTGATTTTTCCGCTCATCCCTTGGCCTGGTTGTGCAGCGATAAAATGGAGAATATAAGCTCTACGCTCCTGTCTTGCTTACCCGCGAACGTTATGTTGGCCCTTCAAGGAGTTGCCAATCGCTTCCAAGCTGACTGGGCGATCGTTAAGCAGTACCTAGTCGGTCTGAATAAAATGCACAGATCACCTGCTTCTCTGACTTTTGACTCTATTCAAGCAACAAAACGATTTTCTACCTTCTCTTCGTGAGATAGTTGGACCAGTCGTTCGTGCCCTTCAACTTCACGGTATACAATGCAAGGAAGATTTTTTGTGGGCATGGCTGAATGGTCCGTAGATTTCAAATGTTAAGAAACGTTTTAAACGAGAATTGTCATCAGTTAATACCCGATGCCTCTACTATCGCCTTGAACAATCAGCTTCAAGTACAAACAACGTGACTATGTGTCCTATTGTCGATTTCGCAAACCATACAAATCACTCAAATCATATGTCGCCCAGAGAACCTCTTGCTACAAGAGCGAAGGCACCGTCAAAAGTTTTTGGGCTCGATTTCGTTCTCGTATCACCTTCAAAAATGGTCACCAAGCAAGATGACGAACTCTTTCTGAAGTATGGATCACATTGTAATCAGACACTGTTTGTTGAGTATGGTTTTGTGAGCGAAATTTCTGCTGAGCTCCTGTTACATGGGGACGCAATCGGGCAGATATCCATTCAGAGTGAACTGGTTGATTTATTTGAGTCAAGAGGAGAACTCGGTGCTTGGATGAAAGATGTTCTTCAGACTGAAGGTTACTGGGGGTAAGAGTTTGCTTTATGTCAGGCATTTGGAATGAAGCTTCCCTGAACTCTAGTGACTGGACCTTACATTGTCGGCCTCCACCGGCTCACCCATCCTTTCGACTCATCACGGCTCTTCGTCTTTATCACCTGTTCCCCGTGAAGGACATGACGGTTCCGGCGAATCCTACACCAGCATTGCAGCTTTGGATGGCCACAATAATGGGAACATCAGAGAAGATATCTGAAGGAAACGAGGAGGCCTGGAGGACCTCGTTGCTTCGTATTTGCAGGAATCGTGCAAGTGATGCGGAACTTGCTCTCTCGTCCCTGAAAGAGAAAACGTACCCCAGCAGCCCAGCTTGGATCCCATGGACGAAACAGAATATCATGATGTTATGGAAGGAAGAGATACTAGTTTCTACCCAAGTTGTTAATAGTATTCTTCAGCACGAGGAATTTTGAAGATCACAAAATTTAAAGTACACTGAGAAACCCATCGACGATCTAATGTATGATAAGAGGGCCAGTACTACAGCAGCCGTTCCAACTTATAAAAGTCGCATATCAGGCACCTAGTTCTATATTTAGTTCTGTTACAACAATATTTGTATTGTTGTAAGCTTCTGAGTTGCGTTGGTGCGAAACTTCCTCCACTTCATCGATAGACACAGCAGGACTCCAACAAACCTTACAAACCCATGTGCAGAAGAATACTTGACAATCAGGTCAAAAATATAATTCAAGCGACAATGAACAGCAGCGGATCTGTACCGACTACAGGAAGCTAGTATTCCAGGTTGGAACATGGTTTCATACTGATATCGTTCCTTTCAGTGACCTCACCGTGATTTTTCTAAGCAGACTTCAGAATCACACACAAGTCAGGACGAGCGTGAGGTATTAAGTCGTCACGTGACGGCCCCAATTGCTTGCTCCTCTCTATGCCATCCAAGAAGAATCAAACACTAGTCACGCCTGTGTCTGCTCCAGAAGAATCGGTAGCACCGCCTCCTCCAGATCCAGTACCCCCAGTCCAAGTACTGTATTGCGCAGGTTCATCTGGATTCACTCCTGTACCCATGATCTAATCAGTATGAGTGTTCTTTAGTTTGTTCTTTCCCCCCTGAATACTGCGAGTTTGGTTCAAGCCTTACACGATGCAAGGAATGGCTGAAGGAGACTCACGAGAACTTGTACGATAAGTATTACTCCGAAGGTATACAAGTGGAGTCATCAAATGCCGCTCATTTATATACGTATATTGCACAGATGCACTGACATCCAAGGTTGGGACACTGAGCTTGGAGGCGCAGGCTAAGTTGGAGAAGGAC
Source organism: Termitomyces sp. T32_za158 (assembly GCA_018857265.1). Classification (NCBI taxonomy): domain Eukaryota; kingdom Fungi; phylum Basidiomycota; class Agaricomycetes; order Agaricales; family Lyophyllaceae; genus Termitomyces; species Termitomyces sp. T32_za158. The sequence continues at coordinate 16,922 of JABAJZ010000023.1, read as the reverse complement.
ACGGCAAAAAAGGAGGCTAAAGCTGAAGCGAAAGCCGATGCCGCATTGAAGAAGAAGCTTGCATCGCAGGTGATCTTAGGCCTTTGAGATTTCAGTGACGAATGATAAACCTTTTTTATAGATCATCATAAAGCGGATAGAGAGAAACAAAAGAAAGCATGTTACTTCCGTTCAAGGTCTCGAGGCATTCGGCGTCGATTTGAAGAAAGCAGCCAAGCAGTTCTCGTCCAAGTTCGCAACTGGTTCATCGGTGACAAAGAACCTTCAGGGACAAGATGAGATTGTCGTTCAAGGGGACGTCAGTGATGAAATTATTGAGATGATTCATGACGGTGTTGGGGTGCTGAAAGGCATACCAGCGGATAATGTGGATTTAGTGGAAGAAAAGAAGAAGAAAGGAGGAGATTAAGGATCTTAATACGAGAATGTACTTGTACACTTTCAGAACTAAGTCATTGAGGCTTGGACGAGTCCACTATCTATGCGCGACTACTCAGTCAATCGTCTCTAGTTTGTCTGTTTAAGAGACGATGCTTAGGGATTTCCGCGTCTTTGGCTTCATCTTTGTCAAGGGCTTCGCCAACATAGGAGGGGAATCTAACAGGTATGTGTGAGCGCGTCCGCGAGTGAAAGAACTGGTCTCTAATTTTCTTCACCTGGGTACACCATCCTTAGTTAACTCTTGGAAGCGATAGGTGATGATGACACCGATCTGAGGCGGGTTCTTGCGTTGTTTGTCCTTCAACCCTGTACCAACGTTGAAGGTCTAGCGATATACCAGTCGTCAATGACAAAATCAATTGACAGTATTGGAAGTTTTTGCCCAATACTGGAATCCCAGAGATACATACCTTCCCTGATTGCATTTTACATTTCAGCGCACCAGTGGAACCTTGATGTCTACCTTTACCAGGAACATAGCCTATCACGAGAGCCTCGGCATCGTAGAAAGTCTGGCGTCTGATGAGTTGGGGCTCTGTTGCTAGATTAAGACACACCTTAATCTTCAACAGGGACCCAGAGCGTCTTCCTTCGTATTCTCTGACATGCAATTAGTAAATACAGTTCAAGTAGAGTAGATAAATTTTCATTACGATGCAGGTTTTCTCAACATCAAACCTTCGCCACCCAAGCTCTCGACCTCTCTGAGCTTATCAAGGACATGTTGTCTGCTTGTTGCTTTCTCGTGTTTGACAACTTTGACAACGTCAGAAGTATAATCGCCATCTGGACCAAAGAGCCTTTCCAGGAAGTCAATACGTTCTTCGAATGAGAGGTGACCTTTTGAAGGTATATCAAAAACCTGGTATTGGGTCGTCTTTCAGATCCTGTCTTTGATCTCGACAAGAAATAACGAACTTGGAATGTGATATTCTTCCAGTGAGGTGAGTCGAGAGTCTTGACGATTGAGACCGTTGATTGGAATTCACCCCGCCCACCAAAAAGTTCGCCATCCAACGTTACGTCCTTGGGCAGCTCTGTAAAAACGTTAATGGATTTTTGATACAGTGTATATGATACCGACTTGCTAGAAACCACTGGGGAGGCGTGAAAGGATTTCCTAGACGGCTGATCATGTCCTTCCCATCGTAATATGTTCTGAATGGTTATTAGAGCCAGCATTGGATGGCTTCAAGTAAGCATACCTTACGCCATCCAACTTCTCAGAAATCCACCAACCTGTAGGATCAGGACCAGTCTCTATGTCCCACTTGTTGGCCAAAAGTAGTTCGGGAACAACTTTGCTGCTTGTGGCATCACATTCGTCACCGTTTTCGTCCTTGTCGTCTTCGTCTTCTTGATCCTTGCTACTTTCTGGAGCAGGCTTGTAGACCTTCTTAGCTAACTTTTCACCCTCTTCATCTTTGTCGACGTCATCTAATTTCTTCTTCCTAGAGGCAGGCTTCCGACCTCTTCTAACATCATCGCCTCCATCTTGCTGAACTCTGCTCCTTGCGGAAGATATGCTTCGAACTTTCTTTACAGGTTTACAGTCCTCTTCGTCCTCCCTTTCGTCGTCCTTTTTTTCGTTTAGAGGTAGCTTTTACCTTTGGTAGAGAGGCCGCCTTCTTAGCTGTGGACTTCGGAAGTGGCCCGTTTGGGTTCTTCAATTTCAAGCGAGCTTCTTCGTATCTGTCGCCGAAAAGGGACTTCATATGTTTGCAAGTGCGAGCATTGACCGGATGACCACTCTACAAGTTTTCAGTCGAACGTCGATCCGAAGGGAACGAGAGGTTGCACTGACTTGGTTCCTCCATGCCTTTAGGAGTTGTGATGAATGAGGGATATAGAACTAAAAAAATCACGGCAGCGTACGGGACAGGTACTAATAAGGATTGAATGATCATCTCTGGACACTATAAGGTCAACTCTTACCAGTAAAAATGGTCGGAAGTGCGTTTTATTTTGTACACAGAGTGACTAAACAACCAAAGTATCCGTGAGCCTTGGAATCTGAAAGGGATGGCGAGCTTACCTTGAAGTCGAGCTCACTTCCTTCTCCTCGCCATCAAGCAAGAAAAATTTGGGCTTGATGCCATTGATTTCTGCGAGTTCGTCGTCAGCCATGAGTGGTACAAATGAAAGAGAATTGTAAATGTACGCGGCTGTTGCTTGACATTGAACGATCATCACTGCTCATCAATGCGCCCACCAAGGGCCAAGCTGGGTCAAGTCACAAGTCACTTCGGCAGTGCTGATGCATGGATGCATGATGGCCAATCTTAGAATTACACTGGAAACCACAAATTGACAAAACCAGGCTTGCAAGTAGCCCTTGCCATCTCCCATTCCTTCCCTTTTTCAATCGTTCACTGATGGCCGTCGAACGACTTCTCGCTACACAAGCCCAACGGGCTTTCATTCTCACAGGTATGGACAGACCCACCGATCATCAAGGTTACCATAAACTCATTACTTTGAATAAACTAGCGTTTATTCGTGAGCTACAAAGGCACATAACCGATTTCTCGTTGATATAGAGTTTTATGCTTTAGAGGCGATCGTAGTGCTGGTTATGGTTGGAATTACATTCAGAAAAGCACGTAATTCTCACCGATAGCAATGGTGTGACATGTTCTCACTATTATACAGGTCGACGTCAAGGTCGACTTCACCAAGGATCCAATGTATAAAGTATTTCATCTGTTATTTTCCCTTTCATAACTCTTTGCTCATCCTTCGCTGCAGACGCTGCCATGTTACTTGGCGTTGTTCGCTCTGGCCGAGTTGATGCTCTTTACCTCGTGCTCATCAAACTTACTGACGCATAATTCAGAATTTTCGAGCTTTTCGTTGCCTTTGATGCTCTTCGGTTACGGAATGTTATTCAGTTGATCGGCCTTCTTCGTAAGACTTTTCTTTTTTTTTCTTGCCAATATAGATTGATGTCTATTCTTAGTTTTTCATCTAGCTCTTATAGTTTTTGCTGCGCTTCAAGTTCATCAAACGAAAACTGCTTTGGTTCAATTGCCGAACTGTGATGCATCCCGAAGTGTTATTGTTAGCATGACCCTCCAGTTGCTCATCGACTTCCCATTTATTCATGGCTTTTTAGAGATGTGGAGGCGCCGGAACACTTTGGAAGAGCGTGGAACCCTTCTTGATAGTCGTTCCTTGCATCATCAGTGCCTCATGGCTTATGATGATTTTTTGGGTCAAACGGCTCTATGGAGAGTTTGGGTATATCCATTCCCTCTTTGCTCATGTCGTATGTTTATTTGATATATAGTTGGGCAATCTTTCACGTTGTCGGGGCCGACCGAAAGATGAAAAGTAAGGCTCTTGAACTTAACGTGTACTTTCAATATTCTGACCATAAAATGTCAGCCATGTATCAATGGTATCAGATCATGCTCTGCCTCCTCAAATTTGACTTCTTCTGCTTCACTGGGGTTACTATGCAGGTAAGATTTTCCCCCTTATGTTTTTGTATCTTTCTAACGTTCTCACAGCTTCTCATTCTGGTCTTGCAAAAGAATACAGCGGAGTTTGGTGTGACTGTCGCGGCAATTCCAGTCGTGCTAATCCTTTTGATTCTGTGCGGTATTGCTGTACAAAAGGAAATTAAGTGGTAGGATATTTGTGCCTCTAATATCCTCTAGTTTTGAATCGTGTATAGGATCATGTCAATTTCTCTCATTATGATGCCGGCTGCACTCAGTTACTGTGAGTGTTTTCAACATCTTTGAAATATATTATTCAGTCCATCAATGACACATGTGCTTAGTTTGTGAGTATTTTATTTTAGTTTTTTCTCTTGGCCCTCTCACATTTTTTGCCGCAGTATATAAGCTCGTCCGTTTTTATGAGCCATCATCGCGGAATCAGTACGAAACCACAAGGGCGACTCTCACGACTTTCAGTGGGTTACATCTATTTCCCATCGCGCGCATTTGACCCTCGTACTTAATAGCTATCGTTGCATTCCTTCTTCTATTCGCTACATTCGCTGCCGGCCTTCGTTGCTTCGCAGACTTCGACAAAGGGTTGTTGTCGTCGAAAGTCAATGGTGGGAGTCTTTATTCCATCATTTTTCGCCATTATCTGACGGGTTACCCGTATAGCAATGCCAGCGCGTTCACCAAAGATCCATAACGCGGGATCGGAGGTGAATAATATGAGCCAGCACCCATCGTCTTATACTGCAAGGATATCACGTATCTCAATCGAGTGACGAACTTCTCAGGAATGTAATCACGATATATTCCCTCTGGAACATCATGCCTTACATACCTACTGCTCTGTACTACGGATTGGATCTTGTTCGCGGACCCATTTTTTATATCTATGAGAACGTTCTGCACTATTTCATGTTCACCTACTTAGACTGGTTACGTTACAATGAATACCCATTCGTGCATGGACCACGCTGGTCATAGACTGCCATACTTCGGACCTCCTTACATTGGGACCGTCATAAATGAAGCTTTAGTCCTAAAATTTCACTTGCCAAACTTTCCTGCCTCAAGCTGATGGGAAATTTGAGGAAGAAAGAGCCAAAACGTTGATCTCTCGCCCAAAAGCTAGCGGCGCGGGACACGTATATATCATCATCATTTCCCTTGTGCTGAAGGAAGCACAATAGAGCCAAGGCTGCTAAGGACCAAAGAAAGGGCGCGGAAAATAATTGAAGGAGCAGGACAGGTTAGCAAAGATCGAAATATCCATGAAGTTGATTATGGGTAGGCTTTATGAGGTTGAAATCGAGCAATTGGCCGGAGAATGAAGAGCACAGCTTTCATCACAATCATGAGAATCAGCCAGAGTACTTCAGCTTGTCAACTGAGAAAAAGCCGAAGCAGTCAACGAGCTGCGCGGATTTCGGTGCTTTAGGCAGCAGTTATATCATTATGATGCCTGGCACACATTCAACTGGGAAAATCTTCCCGGCCGAGTCCAGGCTTGCCGGCGATATAGAAATGAGTCTCGAGGACGAGGGGCGGCAGCTTGAGGATGATACTAATATATCGTTCTCAGAATTCGATGATTACTTTCTCAGAATTGCAAGATAACAGTTACTTTCAACTCATTGACGGAGGAGACGAGAAAGGATCATTAAGTGACAAGGCGATTGTACACTTAGTCAGCAGCAAACGCAGCAAACGTTTGCGTCCATCATAATCGTACGTTTGAGTGATGCAATCCTCAACTTGGCGTCGTCCATGGTGGTTCTTATTTCTTGACCATGTGCGTATTTTGCGAATCAGACAAAGCACAGCGTCTCAATATGTCCCACCTACTTCGTTCAGATAAACCTGATCGTAACAGGACTAACAGCTTCTGTCTTAATCCTCACTCGATCTGCAGCGGTCATATATTTTGTTTTTGGTGCACTAACATGCACTTGCATTGTCAAAATTCTGAAGAAAGCTATTCGTCAGCCGCGGCCAGCTAGCCCGACATCGAAACAGAAAAAAACCACCTATGGGTATGTAACAATCATGTCTTTATTTATCACAACGAACGCTTTTTGCAGTATGCCTAGTACACACTCGGCCACAATCAGTTACTATGCAGTCTACATCCTCCTTGCATGTATACACCTACCATTTCACGTATCCTATCCCTCATCTGTATGGATGCGAATACTCCCTCCGACGTTGTCTTTTCCATGCGCTGTTACAGTAGTATTATCGCGGATATGGCTCGGACACCATACGTGGCCGCAAGTCCTGGTCGGAGTGTCTCAGGGCTTTATTTTTGCGGCTGTATGGTTCAAGCTGTGGTGTGCGGGATTGAACCAGTACGGTCCGCGAATAGAAGAATTTATACAATGAGAGTAGATTTCCCTGACGTTCGTACAGAGAAACGCATGAGTACTTTAGTAGTGGGTTGTTTCATTCAATTGTTGACGTTGATCGAACGTGCTACCACGTGACTAACGCGTCTTTCCACTAAACCATGGACCAAGAAGACCCCATCGCTCAATTCTTTTCTGACATGGAGACTGTTGACCTCTATGAAGTTCTTTCTGTTCCAAGTGATGCCAAGATAGACATTATAAAGAAGGCTTACCGACGCCTTGCTCTCGTCTATCATCCTGATAAGCACGCGACTGCCAGCGACGCCGATAAGGCAGCAGCCTCAACCAGATTTCAGCAAGTTGGATTTGCTTACGCTGTACTGGGCGATGAAAAAAGGCGTCTTCGATATGACCAGACCGGAAAGACAGATGAAGGATTCGAACTTGCCGCTGGAGACGAAGGATGGGAAGCGTACTTTGAGGCCATGTTTGAACGCGTCACACGTGGAAAGCTCGATAAACTGAAGAAGGAATATCAAGGTGAGGTCATTGGCGCGTATGCTTTCCTTTTTTCCCTCTATAAATACACATACAAGGTTCGAATGAAGAAATTGAAGACCTTGCTACGGCGTACACTAGCACTGGTGGCTCTATAGGCGAAATCATAAATCATATACCTCATTCGACTCACGAAGACGAAGCACGGTTCATTACCATAATTTCCGACTTGATTGCGACAGGAACTTTGCCTATGCTTGATACTTGGCGGAAGAGTGTCAAGGACGAGAAAGCCAAACTTGTTCGACAGAAGCAGAGCAAAAAGGAAGCCAAGGAAGCAGAACAACTTGCGAAGGAGTTGGGGGTTTGGGACGAGTTCTATGGTAGCGGCAAAAAAGGAAAGCGGAAGACAGAGAAGAAAGGAAAGAAACATACGGACGAGGAAGACGGAGAAGGGGAAGATCATTCAGCGCTTCAGGCGCTTATTCTGAAGAAAAGACGGCACCTAAGACCCGGAGGAAGGTGCAGTAGGACGGCGACCGAACAGTCTGTAGTTTTGTCTTTTGTATCATTTCTTGCAGATATTTGTATAATATTATTTATGTGATAGCTCGACATTCAAAGGTAACGAACAGAATCTATCCCTAGACTCCTTCGGGCATGAATAATTGCCGCAAGTTCTTTGATACTTTCCTCGAGTAATACAACATCGTCCAATAGTCGGGAAAGCGTGACACTACTAACCTTCGCTGATTTTGCATCAGATGCGTCTTCGACCTCGAACGTTTGTGGTGAATCGTGATTCCATCTGGAGGATGTAAAGACATCATCTTCGAAGCCTGTCCATCTCGTCGATTGTGTTGTTCCCCAGAGGCTTGAGGCTGAAGTAGGTACACTGAAAGGTTCTACCATGATTGACCCAGTGTCCTGATAATGACGACCGAACGGACTGGCTATACCTCTCGTGTTTTTCATTGACGGTTTTGATGATTCGGGTATGTCAGAGGCAAGTACGGTCTTATTCTTCCTTGGGGTCAAGAACGAGACAAGGGAGCTGGCCGTAGATGATTTCGTTTTACTTTTAGCGGGTAGAGGCGGCGGGGATTCAAGAGACATGTCAGATACTGGTTCCTCCATAATATCTAACGAGACATTAAGGGCGTCCGTCATGTTTTCTGAAAAAAGTAATCCCTGTCTTCGTTCCAGAAGAAATTTATCGAAGTTGTCTACAACGGCCCGGTAGTGCTCTAGTTGTGTGATAAGACCATGGAAGATTGTGTGGATCACCGGCCGAGACTTTTCGTCCATGGTAGCTGCAGGGAGAAAATTGAGATCACTGGCCAATTTCGTTTCTATCGGGAAGTCAATTGAGCGATCGTCACTGTTATCGTCGATTAAGATGGTACCCTCAACCCCTAGTCCTTTCTGAGAGTGTGCATCATCTATTCCAAACGTCAACCAGCCAGCTAAGGATCGATCAGGATGAATGGCTAGCGTGGCCAGCACACCAGTCAGAGCAATGTTGAATTCGGGAGTGTTATGGAAGAACCTCCTCAGAGATTCGAGGACAATTGCTAGTACAGGGTCGTTGACATTGAGTCGGTGTTTATACTTCTGTCGAGTATATGGCTCGCTTAGTTCTTCATCTGTTATACGGTATGTCGACAGACTTTGAATGGAGAAAAGAGCATCAGTTAGATAGTGTTCATATCCGGTGCTGAATATATCACTGCTATGTGATGGATCAACACGGGAAACAAGGGTAAGATACAGTCCCATTTCACGTTCGTGGGTTGAGAAAGTTGTGTCAGGCTGTAAGAACTGAGGAGCACCGAGAAAGGAACTTGTTTTTGTTTCATTTTCGACCTCTGGACCGATAACAGCGTTTTCATCGTAATCATCCGACAGATGAAATCTCTTGGAAGAAGCTATCCATGGATGAGGGAAGCTAGTGGCAGTAGGATCAGGTGTGACAATTAAGACTCGCTCTGTGGTAATTTGCGGATGAAGAAGAAGCATAGATTGCAAGAGCTGTAAAGCGGATGTCGCGGCGGGCTGGTACTTGGATTTGAGATTTGTCAACAGAAGGTCTCGTAGCGTAAAGCGAGCCATCGATGTAAAATATTCAGACTGTTTCTTAGACGAAGGAGCTTCTAATTCAAGGAGAACCATTGCGCTACTTTTTCGCCGCCGCAATCCGTCCTGCTTGTCCAATGATTTGGGCATTGTACCGTCTCTGTTAGACGTCAACGATCGTTGTTTCGAGCTAACTCCTTCATTGTCTTCACTGAGTAGAAAATCCATGAGGGTGTCAGCCAGCCGTCCGGGATGGAGTGTCCTTATCATGACTTCGATATAAGACATGACTGCCACAGCACTTCCATCGGTGTCGGAACATTCCAAGATGGTGGGATACAACACGTTCTCCAGGAAGATGAGCCGTACTGCATCAAGGATTGACTGTCCAATAGCATTCCCAACAAGAGAAGATGCGCCCAATGACCCTGAGACGTCGTTCCTACGTAGGACGTCCTGCAAAAACTCAAGTAATTTCAGGAAATGGTCAACGCGCGCTTTAAAATCCGCGTTTGAGGCATCCTCCACACCCAGCGCACGCAATTTCTTCTTCTCTTCATGCTTCTCTTTTTCTTCTGTAGAATCGAGTGCACCACCAATTGTCATTGAATTCCCAGGAGGTTTGGTGGAGACTGAAGGCGTATAAAAAGCTAACTTGGTTGGAAGAAGCGAGTATACTGCTCCTAATCCAGCACCAAGCACCTCCGAGAAATCTCCGTCAAGAATGTACTCTGCCAAAGCAAGTGCAGCATCTTGGACTGGATCTGATGTTACGTTTTCTGACGACGACTCACATGCTTCTGGATGGAGTACACCTCCAGGTGACATCGCTACATCCATGAGGAATAGCAGACCTGCCCTAGCAAGATCACCAATCTGTCCTTCACGATGAACGAATCGGAGGAGATAGTTGAAAAGCAAGAACTCATATTCGGTCTTCTTGGAGGAAGAAGCGGGTGCAGACCTAATGGTCGTTTGTGAGGGTGTAGGAGATGATCCACGCTTGATGTCTTCATCTTCGCCTTCGCCTTGATCGTCTTCCTCTTCGTCCAATTCTTCAGCAGAAAACAATGGTTCAGAGTGGTACCAATGTTTATCATGAAAGAAAATCATTAGCAGGTCCCGGTATGCTCGAATGCGACTGCACAAGATGCAAAGTAGATTGACCACTATCAAAAAATAAGTTGATGCAGTTCGACACAGGAGGCAAAAACTCACAATCTTGCTCATACTCCGATGGTTGTCTCTGTACAGAATTTTTTGCCGCTCCCATAACTTTATGTCCATCGGGTTGCTCTTGGATATCATCTCCAACACAGTTCCGGATTAGTCTGAGAACAGCTTTGTGGACAGCGGAATGGACAAGAAATTGTTCGTCCATCAGGACCACCATGTTCTGCACCGCACGAAGCACCTCTACTTGTATTCCAGACGGGCGATCAGTTTCGCTGAGTCGAACAAGAGTCCCCAATATATCTGCGACAAGGTATGAACGAAGGTCGACTTCTTTCCTCCCAGAGTAATGGATCAGGCCCACCGTTCTTCAAGAGATACTCGAGACATGCGCCAGTACCCCTAACCAGGCTTCAGGACTCCGTACATTTACTGTACTCTAGATGACATACCCTTCTTCTGTTCTCGTCGACTCCCAAACCAATGCATCGACCAAAGACCGTAGATGGTCAGGTACATTGGTAGACTTTATTCCCCGTGATAGTTGTCGTTCGTCCGGATATTGCAATGTGTTCTGTTCACGGTCATGGTTCAGTTGTGACACGATGGTATATGTATTTCTCAAGGCCGACCTTGATAATGTCCCAAGATTTCTGAAACTCCTGAGCATGGTCGACAGGCGCCTGTGATGGCAGAGCGTTGCCCGTACGAAGAAATTTGGCAAAGTAGTCCATCCACAGTGACTAGACTAATACTACTTCAGCGCGAACAAATAGTCCATCATTCTGGAGTATATAATCTAGATAAGATTAATGAAACTTGAGTTAAAAAGACTCATGCACGTGATGCTGACAAGCTTTGCCAGTAGTGATTATCCGCAGATTATGCTGTACTAACTACTCTAGATGATACACAAAAATGATGGACAATTAGCTAGAATGGAACTAATGTCAGGTATACAGATTGAAGGATGTGCCGATGGTTAAAATATGTGATAACGATATACTATCATCAGATGCTCTTGCAAATGGAACAATCAAAAGTGTCAAGGTTGATTTGATTCCGGAAGACAACAGCTGCAAATGCACTTAGCAGTAAATCGTGGAAGGGTGGAAAGACTCACGTAAAACAATCAATGCTGCAAGTAGTGCGACTACGATGATGTAAACGATAGTATACTTGATGACCTGACAAGCAAGTATAAGCTACGGTAACAATAAAAGAGTAATGGACATGAATGGACATACAATAAATCGCCTTTGTCTTTTTTGCTTGGTAGAGAAGAGAGGGGCACGAATTTGCTTCGACGGACGAAGCCAAACTGCATACAACGCTTTAGTGGACACTCGACAAACGTTGATGATACGGCACTTACACAACATCGTCGAATGTAACCTGTTCATGTAAGGAATGAGGATTGGAGGGGTGAGGATAACCAAGAGAATGTGTGCAATGAGGAGGTCAGACCCCCAAAGAGACATCTCAACAATTTTGACGATGAATTCACGAGCAGGCTGAGAGATAGCCGAAGTCCCTAGACCTCTCCCATACCACTTTCCTGTCCACCAAGCACGATTTGTTTCATCGTGTTTGTATTCACGAGTCAAGAAGACAGCAATGAGAATCTTCTGAATGGCCCTTTGGATCGCGATGATCGCGATGACTCCCAGAACGGCACGCGAAGCGTCCCAGAGCTCAAGAAACCACTGTGCAGACGGGTTGAGTCAGTCATGTTGTTATCAATGGAGACTTCAACTTACGAAAAACTCAAAGAACGCTACAAGACCAATGAGACATAATAAGTGGCCTAAAGTAGCCATGACTGAGCCAAATTTTGTCCATGATTCCATCATGGGGCCGATAAAAAGCGACACGAAGAATAAGCTCATGAGTATGGCTGCATTCCAGACCACTGGGCCAACAGCAATGACAGCGATGCGGATAAGAGGAGCTGGAGGGTAGTTGCCATTGGCGTCAGGGAATGACTTGACGAACAAGTACGCGAGAGTGAAAAGGGCTGCAATGAAAATTGGCCAGATAATCTCAGAGATGATGACTGTTCTCCATTTAGCTCGAGGTACATCTCCTGACAATTTCTCGGACGGATGACCTAATTTCTTCTTCTTGTAACCAGTGATCATAGTTCGCGAGAGCCGACAATATCCATACCAGCTACTGGCTTTAGTGCGGGAATTGCCGCGCGACATCCATCGAAGGAACTCTCGATAATCGATGATGAAGTCAGCGTACGAAAATTGATGAGGATTAAATAGGAAAGGAGCAATGCAAAGCGACAAAACTGAGAACCAGAAGTAGATTAAATGGGGTATCCAGAGCGCCAAGGTGGCATAGAGAAGAAGTAGAAGATTTCTCATGCCCAAATAGATACTGGGGCCGGCAAATCGTGAGTAAAGAATGCTGAAGCTGATGCGAGTGGTCGCAAAGCCACGTCCGGTCGCAATGTATCGGGCACCACCAAACGTCAAATTACTGAGTATTGATTGGGAGTAGATTTGAGTTGAGAACACTTCAAAGATGGGTGAAAGCGAGAGGAAATGCTTGGCAAGCCGAAGCAAAGCTTTGCCAGTTCCACGTTCAGTGAGTTCTATCATAATGTATTGAGAACGATTCCAGAATAAGATGAAACACCCATTACCTTGCAAGAACAGTGGCAAAAAAGCAATGAAGAAGACCAAGAAGATAGATACAATACAACGTATGATCCAGTCAAAGACAGGAATAAGGTTATAGCAGCCTGGCTGCCCACCAATGACATTTCCCTGGGAGTCCACCTTGCAGATTGACAACTGCTTGTTGAGCGTTCCAATAAACAGCACTAGATAAAATGTGTCAATCCACTTGTACTTCAAGATGTAAGAAAAACGAATACGAACAAGTGACCATGAAAACTTGGATAGAATAGATGACAAGGATGTTATTGATGTGGAAACCAGGATGGCCATAGTAAAAGGTCAGGAAGCGGTCGATGGGGAGCTGTGTGCCGAGGTAATAATATTCGCGACTGAGCATCTGTTCACCCATACCCGTTCCAATCTTCGTCTGGAAGTTCAGGATCGTACCAAAGCCAAGATCACGGCCTTTTCCACACTGGTAATACTCAGAGTGTTTGATGCGGCCACCGCGCCCAAACGCGTTCATACCAGCAAAGATATCTTCGTTCAGGTGCAGGCCTTTCTGTGCTTTTGACACTCCGCCACGTGTATTCATGAAGGTTGCATTGAGGAAATCAGGGTGTCCATAATGCAGCTTGCCTCCGATCCAGGCGAGCGCACGCGCAGTCATCGTTCCAAAAGTCTGTTCCTTTCCAGCTGCGATATCACCGAGCACACCTATATTTTCTGAGAAAATATATTCACGCGTGCCAACAATGGCAACAGGTGAGCGCTGGAACTCCTTGTGGCCCCATTGCGCGTATGGGCTCTGACTTGACGTGGAATACTCCTCAAACTCGCCAAGTATGTTGCGTATCTTCAGGCACTCCTCGAGGTAATTATCCTGATTCGCATCGATGAGCTGGAGATATTCGCCACGGTAGAAGATGATTGCGTGATTCTGATTATCTGACTTCCCGTCTCCAAGAATGGGATTGCCAGGCAATTCGACGCGGAACTTGGGTTGTCTCTTCCCAGTTTTCTCGTCAAATTCTGAATGACCGTCAATCAAGGTAGAGAACAAGCGTGCCTCGCCGCCCTTGGGCCCGGGCTCTTCATCAAGATAGGCAATCTGTAAATCAGGATACGCCCGTAAAAGAAACTCTGCATTCTCTTGTTCCTCCTTGTTGAACTTGGAGAAACGCTGCATTGAAACGGTAAACTTGAACTTCCTGCGAGCCATCCGTTCGAGTTCGCGTTCCAACCGTTCCGTATTGCCTCCAAAGGTTTGAACGATATCTGGATTTTCCACGCGGTACAGAAGTTTAATGGCCTTGGAGTAGTTCATCATGCCTGACACCGTACGATACAAAGTCTGTGCACGTAAAGAAGCCCAGATACGCGTGCGAAGTGTATATTCCGGGGAAGACGTCTTGAAACCGATGCAGTAAAACGGTAGATCGTCGGCTTTCTTCTCATTCGGGGTGGTCACAGCACCATCCATCGCATCATTCTCTTCGGCTAGAATTTTGGTGTCCTTGACAAAATTGTCCCACTCGATTGGATGAAGTTGCTTGAGGTACTCAAGAAGAGTGACTCGCGTATTTTGGTCTTCCTCACGGATGATCTCCCGCAAGCTCAGTAAGATCTTCTCAGAATAATGCGGAACAAGGACAGTAAAGGTGGGCATGGCATCGACGGGCAAAGGCTCAGGGAAGGCTGTCGTCAGGGACGAGGCGAAAAACGAGATACGACGTTCGGCTTCGCCACCCGAAGGGAAAAAGTTCCCCGAGCCGTTTCCGCCTTGGTTGGTAAAGAATGGTGGCGCGCGGAGTACCCTACGGCCATCCTGGCCATCAACCTGATGATAAAGAAGACGCTGGACGTGGTCAATGGACAGCAGATGTTCCCTGTACATTGAAATAATGACGGCGTTCCAGATCTGAGAAACTAAGACCTATCACAAAGAATTGAGAAAGTATAACATTTTATGAAAACTGATTTTACCTTGGGCTTGTATTTAATCTCCATCTCTGCTGTTGCCAACAATTTGGCGTAGATCCGTTTCGGTAATCGGGTGTAGATGTCCTTCCATGGGGTCCAAATGGACAATCCTAAAGCAAAGGAACGCCCAATGCTAAATATGACAATCCAGATGATGTACCACAAGTACGTGTCCAAGAAGAACAATACGAGATCCATGACATACATGATTGCAAGTGTGAAAGAAACATGGTTGTAACAGAGCGCTTTTCCAAAGATTCTATCGTTGCAACCCTGAACCTTCATCCTTGCCATGACTGCGATGGGGCTACTGAACGACGAAGTCAAAAAGAAGTATGACTCCGTGAACTTGCATCCAAAAATGAGCAGCCATAGGAATATGGATGCCGTCCGTGCAGACTTGGTTAAGGA